>WSXT02248136.1:0-15226 GCA_011762715.2 Neuroterus valhalla | reverse complement strand
CTGAAAACCTGATTGAAACCTGGAACAAAACCCTAATTTGAAGATATTAGGAGTTATTAGAAACCTAAATCTATTAGTTTTCTGCTGCCTTTTTAATAGGCCTTTTTAGCAGGGCAAAACTCTCAAAGTTATACACCTTTCTGAAACACAAGGACAGCGTTCGTATCATCAGGGCTGATAAAGAAGCAAAACGAGAAAGCAAACATGCTACGATTCAAAGTAGACTTGAAAGAAAAGAAGCTAAAGACAACAAAATTGCTACGGGAGATGTCCTTCATGGAGCTGGAATCGATGATTCAGTGCAATTTTAAAAAATAAATACATTTTTCGCTTTTTTACAGTTCAAAACTTTAAACGCGTTTTTCTAAAAATCATAGTTCTGGATTCGTTGTTTACTCTCCTGAAAAAACTACACAACCGATCGTTCTCAAATTTGGTACACACTTTCTAGATACACATTGCCAGGGTCCAAAGGTTTTTTTTTTCTATTTTCCCGACATTAAGGGTGTTTTCCACTCACAAAATGGCGAAATTTTTCGTTAAAAATCACATTTTCCGCTTTAAACGACCATAAAAAATTAAAGAATCCAAGGTTGGACAACGTTGGACCCAAGAAAAACATATACTTCAATGGAAAAATTTTACTCATCTGGATCATACATTTCTACGTTGAGATAGGATGAACACCGCAAATAAGAGACGTCATCGTAAATCTGCTGCCACCGGCTCATTTCTTCATATTTTTGTGCCAAAATTTAGGCAAATATTCTTGAAATGTTACTTTATAATTTGTCCAATACTAGAATAAATTTACTTTTGTAATATTCCCGAAAAAAATTCATGAAAAAACATTTTTTTAGACCCAACTTCCCCCTTAAGAATATGGTAATGTTTGCTTTGGGGAAGAATTTTAGTCGAAACTTCTCTTTAGACGATTGTGATTCTGATTTGGAAAATGAAATTTAGGTGAAGATATATGATTCTGAGTTAGAGACAGGGGATCCCTGGTTATAAGATGAGTGAATGAATCGAAAATAAAGAAAATCCCGGAGAGAATGATAACCTTGACTCCAAAACAGGGGATTTCGCAATGTAGCGGGATATTTGAGGAAATAATCATTTCAATTCAGATTAGTAGAAAGTGCATTCACGAAAACAATTTCCGTTCCAAGTCAGAATCGCTCAGATTTTAAATGTTTCCAGT
The DNA here is from genome assembly GCA_011762715.2 of Neuroterus valhalla. Taxonomy (NCBI): domain Eukaryota; kingdom Metazoa; phylum Arthropoda; class Insecta; order Hymenoptera; family Cynipidae; genus Neuroterus; species Neuroterus valhalla. Next base: position 14,022 of record WSXT02248136.1, on the reverse strand, counting down.
TTCAAATCAGAATTTGTGTGAAATTACGAATTCTCTTTTTTTCCAAATTAAACTTCATCAGAATTTTGAACTTTCCCCTTATACACTTTGGAAACAAGGAGTTACTATATTTCTGGGATATAATATGAAATGTTAAAAATAACTGAAATTCTGACCTGCAATGGTGAATCTTTTTTAATTAATGGAATCGTGACATGGAACGGGTAATTTACTCTCTTACAAAATTATCTGTTTCAACTCAAAATTAGAGTTGTTTTCCAAAATTTCCGGTTTGAATTCAGGAATCTCCGAATCCTCCTAAATATTAGGAAATCGTTTGGAATGATTTGAATCCTTTGAACCTTTTGAACCAAGTTGTAGCCAATCGGGAAAACAATGTTTATTCATTGCACTTACAGGGTTGGATAACACACACACGTTTTACTTTGATATGGGATCGGATATTTCGCGTGACGTGGTTTGGTAGCGACTGGCGATCGCTGTCAACATCCTGCTTATCAGGATTTCGGGATCTCGCTGTTTATCGGGTCTCAAACCTTTTGGCCCAGTTCAGGGATAGGATTATCTAACGTCTGCTGTAACTTCACGTTACGGTTATTTACACGAAACGTCGGAACTCGCAAGTGTTGTATCTGACGGTGATAATTCTTGAAAAATGGAATTATGGCCCTGAAGGCTAGGAAATCTTACCGGAAAAGATGTCAAGAATTGAATGATAGCTCAAGGAATTAAATTTAGTGAAAACGAAGAACTCGGAATACGTGAAACGTGTGTCATTGGGAAGCTCGCGCTAAAACCTTTTCCGAAAAGCACGGACTTGTAGGGGCCAATGCGCACAAAGTCCATAAAAAAGCGAAATATTTCGCCACATTCATCAATGATTCCACCCGGTGGTGCATTGTGAAATTCCTAAAGAGTAAAAATGAGTTTTCGGAAGCCTTCAAAAGCTACCAAGCGATGGTAGAAAATCAGACCGGAAGAAAAGTAAAGTGCGTGCGATCCGATAACGGTACGGTGTATCGAAACCGCGAATCAGATAAATATCTCCAAAAACGTGACATTACAAGAATATTTACGGTTCCACATACTCCGCAACAAAACGGTGTAGCTGAGCGGAAGAACTGCACACTAGTGGAGATGGCGAGATGTCTCTTAATTGATTCAAACTTGCCACAATCGTTTTGGGCAGAAGCCGAGTCAACTGCGAACCACGTGCGAAACAGGCGTCTTTCTAGAAGTTTGAACGGGAGTACACCGTTTGAGAAATGGACTGGAGTATGTCCCATTCTTTCTTATCTAAAAACATTCGGATGCAAAGGTTTCGCCTTAGATTCACCTGAAGAAGGAAAATTACAAGTTCGGGCGCGTAAGTGTTTTTTTTTGTAGGTTACTCTCATGAATCCAGAGGTTACAGAGTCTGGCTGACTGACGAGAGAAATGTCAAAACCACAAGAGATATTGAGCTTGCGAATGCATTTTTTCCAAAACAGAAATATGAAGAATTCATTTCTGCAGAAAGTTTGGAGAAGAAACAATGCAATGAACCTGTTGAAGAAAAAAGTTGGGTAGAAATAGATCTCACACCAACAGAATGCAGAGTCGACAATCAAATTCGTCATCAACAGAACGACGATTATGACAGCGAAGAAGAGTTTCGTGGGTTTGAGCATAACATCCGAGAAGAATCTGTCGCTGAAAACTATGAAGTAGATGGAGAAGACGAAAGAAGAAGGCCTCGAAGACCACATATTATCAGAACGGGAAGACCTGGTAGACCGAAGAGAATAATACGTTTCAAGTTGGACAACCATTCGAAGAAAATTTTGAGTATGCCAGCATCGCAGAAATTTCAGTGAAGGAAGCTCTAGCTGGAAGCGAATCTGAAGACTGGAAGCATGCAATTCAAGAAGAATTCGAAGCCTTCGTGAAAAATCCGACCTGGGATTTGGTCAACCATCCAGAAAACCGTATTTTAATCGGATGCAGAATTGTACTCAGAAATAAGTACAATGCAGAAGGAGTCCTAGAGTTATTCCGCTAATTGTCAGTGATAGTTCGGTTAAAGGTCATTTTTGCTCGAAGATAAGTGTTAAATTCAGTTTAGTATGCAAAAGTATGTTGTATAAATCATTTAGAGAAAAAAGATGAATGGACATGTTCTGCTTGAGGGGAAGTGTTCAATATATCGCAAGCTACGCCCCTGTCTATTGTGTGTCATGTACTCGCATGACGAGTAGCTAAAGGCCCAAAGTGCCCCTTTTTGTATTTAGTCTCAAGAATCACCGAACCGTTCATATCGCTAAATACATTAACTTTCCAGAAACCAATCTATATTTCTTGAAAAATCCACATTCTCTGTAAATCCTACAATTATATCTTTTTAATTATCTGAATTTTGGTACTTTAACTCATTATCACTTTCCTTAAGTAAAATTGGATTACGAAGTGCGCAATCTGCATTACACTATTTACCATACTTGAACAAACGTAAACTGTATGATGAAGATTCGTTCACATAAGGGAGAGCCTACACTTTACTATAGACCTTTTGATTCAAAAACCTCGTAAAGATCGCAAGCAGATAAAATCCATCTAATAGGAAAAAGATTAGAGCAAAGAAAATGTGTCGTTTTGAAAATTACAAAAGTGACACCCGATGCAAACCGTACTTGGAATGTATATAAAACTGTGTTTTCTTAACAAAATCCTGATAAAAATTTGTAAAGATATAATTGTTGATGATTATTTAGAAATGTTGCCAAAAATTATGTGGATTGCAAAAAAATGTAATTTTCGGATAAGGTTATGACCCATGCGCACATAACCTCACAACCGTACCTTTTAATTTCTTACAATCCTCGGAATTTTTAAGATGAATTTGAAATAAATGACCATGTTCGTTATCTTTTTGAACCATTTTGGTTCTCAGCGAAATTGAAAATTTCCAACTTGACACCGAATTTTCAAAAAGTGAAGTCTGATATAGAACGTAATGATGTGTTACAAAATTGGAGTAAAGTTAGCTATAACATTTCAAAGATGCTGATATTAGTAAAAATTATTCCAATCATAGATCATAAAAAGAATAGTTCAATTTCTTTCTTTGAACGTCTGGGAAAACTGAGTTTCAATAGGTGAAGGTGAAGGCAAAACCTCGAAATACGACATCTTCCAGACTAATAATATATTTCAAATCGATTACGTTTCAAAAACTCGCTGGTTTTCTCCATCAGATCTTATAAAAAATTTTCTTCAAAAATAGTTTCCATAGTGATGGTTCCATTGATCAATTTAGTATCCATAAAAGGTTGTAAAAAAATTTATTTTTTCTGGTTTGAAAGTGTAATTGATTAATTAGATTCCAAGAAATACGAAACTATTGTTTATGCTGTGATATGTACAAAAATATTTTTATGTGCCAAACTGAATTTGAAATTATGAATAAAGGACAAAGCGTGTGCTCCGTTCAAAATGAGGAGCACATAATATATAATATTATATTATTATTATTATATAAAATTTCAATAAGGCTTCCGTTTCCAGTGCCAGTAGTGAATGAGTGCTGTCTTTTCTTTTGCTAGTGTGAAGGGGAAAATTGAGGAAATACGGTGAGCGTATGGTGATTGAAGAAAACTGGAGTGAAATGATAGTGTGATTGGAGGGAGAGGCGTGAGTTGCGTGGCAGGTCAAAAATCTTTAGTTTTTGATAAGAGTGGGCTTGGAGGTTACGTTGCTGGATGGGAGAAACTTGAGTGATGAGTGACAGGCAAGGGACGAAGGGAGGCAAGGAGAGAAAAGTAGATCACAAAATGGTCGGGCGCAGTCCAGCTGCGCATAACAGGCGGCAATCAAATAGGAATGACGAGACGGACACAAAAAAAGACAGAGAGCGCTTAGAAAAGGAAGATGAGCTTGAGTCAGGGAATGACGGCAGTGACAGTGCTGGCGACCTCTCCGAGGCGGCAGCACTGACCGGTCGAGAGTCAGGGTTGTTCGCGAAGATAAGAGCGCTGAAGATTGGTTCTATGGAAAAAACGTGGGGAAGATTGGAGAAATTTAGAAAGGAGATTTGGGAAAGATTTGATAAGGTGGAAAAGCAAGGGAAGGAGGTGAAAAGGGAGGTAACAGTAGTCCGATGGAAATGGGAAAAATGGAAAGTAGCAGAAGATAAGGTTTAGGCAAATTGGAAGATATAGAGAAGAGGCATCAAGAGAGTGAAGGAAAAGTGCAAACAGAAATGAATGCATTAGAGGAAAGAATTAACAAATTGAAATTGAAAATCGATAAAATAGAGGCAGATGCAGGGGGTAGCGGAGTCGCGGAGGAATATGATGCAAGTAGGAATATGGTGGATGGAAGGTCGCGAGTAAGACTGAAGGCGGTGGAAAGAAGCATAGAAGGAAAAGAAAGAACAAATAGAAAGAAAAATATAATAATTTAGGGAATGAAAGCAGACAGTGGAAATGTAAAAAAAGGAATCAATAACCTAATGAAGGTTATTGGTGCACAGTTCACTCTGGAAGAGATTTAAAAATTAGAAGGGAAGAAGGACAGGAAAGAATGCATGTTCTTAGTGAAAGTAGGTAGTGAGGAGGAGAGGTGTAAGATTTTGGGGAAGAACAAGTTGTTGAAGGAAAAAAGGTAGCAAAGTAAGGTTGAGGAGAGACAGGATATGGATAAGCGGAGAGGTCTGGTTGTGGGGCGACGACGTAGGAGAATTAGGAGAGGGTATCAAACAAGTGTCAAATGAAAAGGAGAAAAGAGATGGAAAAGAAAATGCAGCTACCTAGTTGGGGTTTACAAAAGACAGGAGGACTTTAAAGCAAGGAAGAAAGAGAAAAGCAAAGACGTAGAAATAGCTTTTTGGAATGTGTCAGGGTTAAAAAACAAGAAAAGAGGGTTTTGGGGGAAGTACAAAAATGGGACGTGATAATGATGAGTGGAACGTGGGTAGATGAGAAGAAGTGGGAATTAATGCAGAAAAGATTACTGAAAGGATATTTGTGGGAGATGGAGTCACGAGAAAAGATCACGTTTAAGGGCGAGGAATGGGTGGCATGTTGTCAAGGGTTAAAGAGGAAGTAACAGTTGAGAAAGATAATGACAAGAAAGAAAATGACGGAACAATATAAGGAGAATCAAAATAGGAAATAAGAGTGTGACAGAGGTATGCGTATATAGGAGAAGGGATGGAGCGTGATAAAGAAATGGACAGAGGATAAAGAGGATGGGTTGTTACTCATAGGAGGGGACTTGAATGCTTGGACTAGGACACAAGGAGGAGAGGTGTGGAACAAAGAAAAGGAAATGTTCATGAGAAATTCAAAACATGGAGAGGTGGATAAAGAGGGTATGAGGCTTCTTCACCTGCTGGGGGGACTGGGTGGTTCATTTGTAACGGCAATACAAAGGCAGATGAAAAAGGGGAGATAGCGTTCGCAGGTAGAGGGGATACAGTAATAGATTACATACTAGCAGAAGAAAGAATAAGGAGTATGATGGTTAGAAAGGAAGTAGGTAACGAGATAGGTTCCGAGCACTTCCCGGTGATAGCGACTCAGAGAGGTGGAGGACCTAGGCAAGGCAGAGGGAAGAGAAAAGGAGGAAAGACAAAAAGATCCAACATGGGCAGTTGGGGGAGGATAAGTTGAGAGAATTTAGAGAAAAGCTGGAAAATCGGGAGGCAGGGAGTGTGGAAGAGGGAGTAGACATGCTGCTAGAAAAACTCAAAATTAAGATTGAAAAGGTGAGGGAGGAGGTAAGACCGACAGAAGATGGAGCGGAGAGCGGATGATGAATGAGGATGGTGGGATGATGAATCCAGGAAGAGTAAAGACAGAGTGAAGCAAAGTGTAGAAGAATGGAGGAAAAGCGAACTAAAGAAAATAGAACTTAATAGAAGGAGACAAGCGCACGAAAGAATGTTAAGCGAAAAAAGATAGGAGGAAAAATTAATATGCATGGAAGAAATCGAGAGAGCGGAAAGGGATGGGAGGCAAGAGGAAATAGGAATGGACGAATGGACAGAATATTTCAAGTCTTTGCTAGGGGGAGTTAAAAATAGGGTAAAGGGCGAAGGAAGAAAGGCGGTGGCGGGATATGGGGACAAGGGGGAATGAGATTAGTCGGGAAGAGGTAAATTACGCAATCATGGAATTGAAAAGAATCCAAGATACACGTAAAGATGTCTTCGAGAATGGGGCGGGAAAGGGGTGAAAGAAGAAATGTGGAAGATTTGCAATAAGGTCTGGAGAGGCGAAGAGTGGCCGAAAGAATGGAAGACAGGCCTGGTAGTACCGTTGACTAAGGAAGGAGAGGGAAGTAAGGTAGAGAAGTATAGGGGTATCACGCTCACGTCAGTAGGCTATCAGATTTACACGGAAGTACTTAGGAAGAGACTAGAAAGACAAGTGAAAGAAAGGGGAAGTATACCACATAACCAAACGGGCTTCAGAAAAGGTATGGGAACCATAGATAATATATATGTGCTCAATTATTTGGTGAATAGAAACTTGGGTCGGAAGAGAGGGAAGCTTGTTGCACTGTTCGTAGATTTCAGAGCAGCGTTCGATTCCGTGAACAGAAGAGTCCTTTGGAAGGCCACGAAAGAAAAAGGAATAGAAGACGCTCTAATAGAAAGGATAAAAGAGATAATTGTGGAGACGAAGATGAGGGTGAAGATAGGAGAAAAGAAAGAAGAGGGATTCTGGACAGGGCGAGGACTAAGGCAAAGGTGTCCGTAAAGTCCTCTACTGTTTAGCGCCCTAATGGTAGACTTAGAGGAGAAGATGAATAGGGAATGAAAAGGGGGGACGATACTAGGGACAGGCAATCTGTTTTCGCTGGCATACGCAAACGATGTAGTGCTAGCAGCAGATAACGAAAGAGGGATGAATCTGATGGTGAGAGCGTTTGAAGAGTATGTAAGAGAAAAGGACATGAGGATAAATGTGAGTAAGACTAGGATGATGTGTTTTAGAAATAGAAGATCTAGGGTAGAGTGTGAATGGAAAATAAATAACGTGGTTGTGGAGTTAGATGAAGAAGAGATGGAATGTGCGAGTAAAGTAATGGGGCAAGTGTTGGGAATAGGAAAAAGAAGGTTCAAGGACGACTGGAGGATGAGGGTGTGGATGTTCGATATGCTAGTGTGGTCAGTGGTAAGTTACGGTGTGGAGATATGGGGTCGGAAGGAACACACGAGTGTGGAAGGTCTGCAAGAGAGATTCCTGAGATGGGTCATGGGTCTGAGCTGGAGTTGTCCAGGTTATATGCTGAGAGAGGAATTAGGAAGAGAGAAAATGTTGATCAGGCAACTAAGAAGATCTTGGAATTTCGAAGAGGAACTGAGAGCGGCAAAGGGCATCAAGATCGCATAAGCGTATGCACGGGAGATCTGGGAAAGAGAGGGTAGGGGTTACGTGGGGCGTTCGAAGTGGGAGAAAGAGAGATACGGACGAAGGCTCGAGTATGGGATGCAAAATACGGGTAGAGAATGGCATGGGTTAAAAGAAAAGATCATGGCAAGGCATAGAGAGGATAGATGGGGAAAAATCTAAAAGTCAAGATATAACAGCTGGTACAGGTTGGTGAAGAACGAGGCGGGACCGGAATAACTGAGAAAGCTCAAGAAAGAGAACAAATGGAATAGAGTGGTGAGATTTAGAATGGGAGAGGGGATGAGAGCATGTAGGGACTGGATGAATGAGGAGAATTTGTGTGTAGTTTGTAAGTATGAACGAGAATCATGGTTGCATGTGTTAGAGAGATGTACAGGGGACGAAGGAGGCGGAGAGAGTATGGAAGAGAGAATCAAATGGATTTTGAATGGGAATGGTCAGGGCGAGAAATGAAGAAGTTGGAAGAGTTGAGGGAGAAAACTAACTGTACGGGGTAGAGAAAAAAACAACTCCTCAAGAAGGAAAAGCAGAATTAGTGTTGCGGAATTGAGCTACAATCTGTAGATTATTAGTGATAAGAGGAAACGGAAGCCCAGGGCATAGTCGAAAGCATCTAGAATTAAGGATAGTATGTAAGATGATTGGTAAGGAATAGTTGGTAAGGTAGTACATAAGGATTCTAGATGAAGGAAAAGAAATATATGTATATGTATAATTTGTAAAGATTATATAAAGACTCTGAAACCCGTAAAAGGGAGGGAGTATAAACAAATAAAGATTTATAATATTTCAACAAAATTGTGGAATTTCGAATCGAAAAAATAATTACTTTCAACTCGAAATAGGCAGTAACATTTGTTGTAAAAAAAAACAATTTCATACCGAACATAGAGTTTTTAACTAAAACAGAGAATCTTGAACTGAAAAAGTTGAATTCTAGAACAGATGAATCAATTTTTACGCAACCAGATGAACTGTCAACCAAAATTCGAATGCTTGAATTTTCGAATTAAAAGAACATTTATGTTAAAGTTTAAAAAAAAAAAATTACTTATAACAATAAAAAATAATTTTCAAACAAATTGTTACATTTGTAAACAAAATGGTGAATTTTGAACTTTAGCAGTTGAATTCCAAGACAAAAAGACACATTTTTATCGAAGAAATTAATCTTCAAGTAGAATAAATGAATTTTTTACCAAAAATTAATTTCCAACCAAAAAATACAGCTTTTCAACAAAATGGTTGAATTTTAAACTATAAAAATAATCATTCCCAACTAAGAAGTGTAATGATAACGTTTTGGGCTTTAAAAATTAATTTTTAACCGAACATAAGAGTTTTTAACTAGATGCATTTTCGACCAAAGTAATAGATATTTAACTGTTCAACTTGAATCGTTGACCGTAACGGATAATTTTCAAACAATTAAAGAGAATTCACTTTTGAAGAAAAATATAATTTTCTTCAAAATATCCATTTTTCAACAAAATATGTGAATTTTCAAAGAAATTATTGGATTTTTAATTCAATAACAAATTCCATCCAAATTGTTAAATTTTCAACTAGAAAAGATCAATTTTCCACTAAAGATGAAACAAATAAATTTTCAGTTGAAGAAAATAATTTTCAGGTAAAATGATGGATCCTCAACTGCAATGAATGCACTTCATACGAAAGAGACAGAAATTCTCAAAGGGATTGTTTCATTTCTAAATTCAAAAATCGATATTCAACTAAATGCTTGAATTTTCACCCCAAAAAGATGAATTAATTTTTGAAGAAGTAGTTACATTTCCAACCTGAGCTGAATTTTGAATTAAATAATGCAATCTGAAAAATAATTGAATTCCAAAAAAAAGTGTTAAACTTTCAATTAAGTAGTTGATTATTCAACTTAAAAATGATGAATTCGTAATAAACAATCCAAGCAAGTTTCCTATTATAATTTGAGAACATTCCTTCTTCAAAATACTGCTTCTACTCTTAGAATGTTTCGAAGTACTTTCTTCCTTTAAAATTAAGGAGAGGGGACTTTCAAATTGTGATCAATTTTGAATTGGAAGAGCGTTTTTTTAAAATAACCACTCAAGCATGAACAGCCGAGAGACCGGCCCTACAACAAGTGGCCCTATAACGCGTGATGAGTGTATAAGCTAAAAAATCTCACGGAGCAACAAATTCGCAAAAGTATTTTCTTATAATAGAAAAAAATTAGGAATTCCTTTTCCTATTAGGAATAGATATTTTTTTTCAATTACAGAATCAGAATAAAGAAAATTTACATGCTTCCAATCAAATGATAAGATCTCTTTCTTATATTCCCGGTTTTTTATATGGATTCCCGGTTTTTCCCCGGTCCATGGAATTCCCGGTTTTCCGGTCGAGTCGCTACGTTGATAATGTATAAATTATACAGTTTCCTGTATAATAACTGCTTCTTCAGGAGAGGAAGCAGTTGAAGTGTGAAAGCAGTAAGGCAAGTTCACGGAAATTGAAAACATGCGTGACTGCGGAAGAAGAAGAAAATTCGTCAGACGTGCAACTGACACTTAGAAATGTCAAAGAAGTGAAAATAAGCGTTAAGAGATTCAGAACTTGTTCAAATTAAAACTTAGGGGAGTGTGTCATAACAGTATGTATGAATGCATGATTATGATTGATTGATTGATTCAATGTGTGAATTTTCAAGAAAGTAGTTCATTTTTAAATCTAAAAGATGAATTTTCTACCATAAAGATTGATGCTCTACCAAAAAAAATGAGTCATCTACAAAATAGTTCGATTTTCATGCATTAAATATTAATTTTCAACAAAAAAATGTATTTTCTACTTACTAGTCAAATTTAGATTAGATTTTTCACACCATGTAGACCCTTATCGGGTTTATACATATATATATTCCCCGCTCCCACAGGAGATCAGACATTAAACCCTTCAACTCAAATCCCTTCCCGAAATCCGCAATAACCCTAACTCTCATAATAAGCCTCCGAGCATTGTCTGGCGTACTAAATCCTGTGGGATTTTTTATTCTAAGAAACCCCTACCGTCTGCAGCCGGATTTTTTATTTAAAACGCTCGCTACTAGTCGAATTTTCTAATAACTTTCAAAATAGCTTTTTTCCACAGAAACTAATTTACAACCAATACATGAATCTTCAGCCAATTGTAACCTGACTTTGAGGAATAAAGCTAATTCAAATTTCGGAAAACGCTTAAAATATGAATTTCGCAGTTATGGGGGCTGTTGTTTCCGGCTGAGTCAAGAAGTAGCGTTGAAAATTGTGTACGCAAAAATACATTGGGCTCTTATGGCAGCTTCCACTCTCTTTATACTCTTTGTTCCGCATAATCTCGAATTAAAATTCGATTTCCTTTTGTCGCGTCTACAATTTCTAATACAAATCAAGTCTTTTTACTTGACCTAATGAATATCGATTAAGTTTGAATCCGTCCTCGCTTCTATTTTTACAAAAGGAGCACTACAGGTAATTTTTATTATATTATAAACTTAATTTAACTCAAACTACACAGCATGCTTATCACACTTTTTCCCGCAAACCGGCAAGGAACCATTATGGCGGTTGCATATTCCTGTCAAATGTAGTTCTATATTGCTGGCAGAGCATCCAAATAGACGGGTATGTGCATCCGCCATTTTCGGTCGATGCGGGGTGGAGTAGTATGGTCTCACGTTAGTAAACGGGCTTGTTGTCGTAAGAACGGCGTGTTTGATACTAAGGTAAAATTGCAGTTTAAGCCCTTCTCTAAAAAGAGGGTTCAAAACAAGATACTCCCAAATGACTAATTTTTGGCCTCCCGATCAATCAAAAGTAGGCGGAAACAAAGATTTCAAAGCATTTGTTTATAATAAATAAGAATATATAGTGACAGGAGACTTACTCGTTTTCCGCATATTTGAGGGATATTGTGTGGTCAGGGGAAGTGCGATCCATTATGGCGCAAAATAGCTGTAAATTGCAGAGAAAGTGATCGGAAATGATAGAAATTGCAACTGCAAAAGTTGTCAACATCGAAGGAGATGCAGTCACTGCACGACCCACGCTGTCAGTGCGATCAGCCGGGCAGAGTCAAAGTGCAACCAAAGCCCAGTGATCGCGCGGGCTTCATATGTAGATACAGGGTGTCTCGAACTTTTTTTCATGAGTCTCATAACAGGACTTGATTTATGTTACAGCGACTGAAGAGGATGAATTTTTGCTCTTGAAGAATATATAATCATTTTCAATATATATCTACTTTTCACGGTTCGTTAATTGGGAGGGACAGAATATCATGGATGATTTGTTTGAATTTTTAAATTTCACTTCGGAAGGAGTCAAATGTGAAATGCCTTATTTGTACGCAATTGGTCAGTACTATGTATATGTGTTATCTTTAATACCTAAAATCAGTTACTTCAGTGAAATCCCGAATAGTATTTCTGACTCATCTCATTTCGTGTAACACATACATTCATTTATTAAAAGTGTTTTTCAACATATTTTCGACCCCGTGGGCCTTTCTAAGTGCACTTAGCACAATTTTTTCGCCCCTAAGACACAAATCCCCAATGGAAACACAAGTCAAAATTTACTGTTTTTGGGTTTATTTATAAATTAATTTAAAAAAATTACACTTTCCGCTCATTTTTTATTAACCTAAGGACCAAAATAAAGCCTATTTTCCAGACATTTTTTCTGACCCTATTTTTTAGAAAAGGACCTAAGCTGCAATATTACCCATTTCAATTATTTCATTCGTATTTGTGAACGAAAGTATTAATTAACCTTAGAACAGTTTTCCTCCAATTGGGCAATAGTATACAAGTATTTGACTAAACAATTCAAATATTAGTGTTGCATTTGGAGCTGGGGCAGATCTTGAAATATCAACTAAACATCACACTATTTTATCAATTCACTAAATTTTTCTGAACAGTGGTCAACGATGTTAAGTCGTCAAATGTCGATCCAAAAGGCTATGTAACACGGTGTAAACTATGACTCTGAAACTAGCACCCAATTATCAGCACCCAGTTAATTTTTGAAAATATTTAGGTTGGTATCACTGATTGGAGAAAAATCCATTCAAAAGTGTGGGGCATGCGCAGTTACATTGTTGACAATCACTTTCTAACCTCCGTTTGACATATTTCTTTAATACATTCAAAGTTAACAAATTTGGGAAGAATAACACACCTGGAAGTGATGTTTGGAAATAAAAATTGTTGTTCCCGTATTTGAGAACTGAACCTACAAATGCCAACATGCAATGTTTTAAGGAATATTTTTGAAGTGTCGTTATGAATATCAACAAAGTGTTGTTCCAGTGTTGATGAGTATCAAAACAAATAGTGGCATTGATATTCAAAGCGTGCTGATTACTTCGACAGAGTAAAAGTTGAGTATTCATTCAACTTCCGGCTTTTAATACTGCTTTCCTTACCACCTTTCTGCATAAGATTTTTGAACCTACGAAAAACTACATCAAGTTTTTCTTTTAGACACGGAAGATTCCTACAATCCCTCTCCTGCTTATGGAATTCCTTCAACACACAAGAAATGATTTCTTGCTTCAGTTGTATTATCAATGTCGACTCCTGAAACTTTCTAACCATGTTAGCTTAGGGGACGCGAACCTGGACTCCGGGGACGACGTCTTCGAGGAAGTCGAAATCGCTAAATGGCCTCAATTTCCTCCTTGAGTTGTTTTGAATAAAATTTTCGATTGTGAAACCATCAGTGTCGACTCGTGAAACTTTCTAATCATGTCAGCTTAGGGGACGCGAACCTGGACCCCAGAGACGACGTCTTCGAGGAAGTCGAAATCGCTAAATGGCCTCAATTTCCTCCTTGAGTTGTTTTGAATAAAATTTTCGATTCTGAAATCATCAGTTTCGACTCCTGAAACTTTCTAACCATGTCAGCTTAGGGGACGCGAACCTGGACTCCGGAGACGTCTTTGAGGAAGTCGAAATCGCTAAATGGCCTTAATTTCCTCCTTGAGTTTTTTTGATTGAAATTTTCGATTCTGGGATCATCAGTTTCGACTCCTGAAACTTTCTAACCATGTCAGCTTAGGGGACGCGAACCTGGACTCCGGAGACGACGTCTTCGAGAAAGTCGAAATCGCTAAATGGCCTCAATTTCCTCCTAGAGTTTTTTTGATTGAAATTTTCGATTCTGAAATCATCAGTGTCGACTCCTGAAACTTTCTAACCATGTAAGCTTAGGGCACGCGCACCTGGACTCCGGAGACGACGTCTTCGAGGAAGTCGAAATCGCTAAATGGCCTCAATTTCCTCCTTGAGTTTTTTTTATTGAAATTTTCGATTCTGAAATCATCAGTTTCGACTCCCGAAACTTTCTAACCATGTCAGCTTAGGGGACGCACACTTGGACTCCGGAGATGACGTCTTCGAGGAACTGAAGGAGGAAATTGAGGCCATTTAGCGATTTTGAGTTCCTCAAAGACGTCATCTCCGGAGTCCAGGTGCGCGTCCCCTAAGCTAACATGGTTAGAAGGTTTCAGGAGTCGATATTGATAATACAACTGAAGCAAGAAATCATTTCTTGTGTGTTGAAGGAATTCCACAAGCAGGAGAGGGATTGTAGGA
>WSXT02248125.1:0-15227 GCA_011762715.2 Neuroterus valhalla | reverse complement strand
CAGCCCATACCTAGCGGCTGACCAGACGGTCTGGCCTGGGGATAGTTAGTAAAAACGTTACACTTCTGGTCAGGTCCAGGCCAGACCGTCGGGTCAGCGCCAAGACTGGAAACCAGACGGTCTGGTCTGGGCCAAGCCAGAGCCAGGACATTTTTCCACACGGGGTATGCAGTAAATGAGATACCACATTATTAATTATGTGTTTATGGACGTACCTGTAAATTGTTGACTGTTGTAAGATGTATGATTTTCTCAATTTGACAGTTACGTAAGATGTTGAAGAGAGATGTTGAACGTTGTTTATGAGCCATGAAAAGACTGCCATTTACTGGATTTTTATTGAATAAGAAATAAATCAGTATTCTAGATAATAATGTGAGACTTAATTCCTCTAGACTACTCATAGAAGTATTATTGAATAAGGAGTTACTTGTAAGAAATTGACTGCACTATTTGAGCCTAAAAAATGGCCCTCGAAACAAACGAGGGCGGAAAAAACCCCACCAAATAACGCCTCACCTACCATTTACAATCATAAAAACATCAATTCACGGTGTTCAGTGGCAAGCGCAGGAGGGAGAGGAGGGAGGTCACCCCCCCCCCCCCAAGAAATTTTTGAAAATCTGAACATTGAATCCATACGTTTTTATCCCCCCGAAAAAATTTTGTGCGTTTGCCACTGACGGTGCTCCACAACAGGTTTTAAATCGAACAAAAATGTCAACGAAAACAGTCTATGGGGTTCGATTCAGTATCGTTCAGAAAATATATTCCCATTTAAATTGAAATCCTAACTGCTCCACTTACCTTTAAATCTTAAAAACAAGATTATGAAAAAAAAAATTTTTTAATTTTTTAAGAATCATCAGATTTATACTCTTAATTGTGTATACATGAAGATATTTGAATACAGTTTTTACTAGCCTAAGCTTTTACCCCATAAACAATGCCAAGGACGTGGTGGTAGCTATGGTTCCATATTTTTTAATTTTTTTAAAATAAAAATTTAACAACGTAAAATAAGAAGAAATAATTAAACATTATAACACAAACTTTATACAGAATTGATGTCTCTTTAAATATGCGTAGATAAAAATTCAAAAACTGACAATCTTAGTTGTTCTCTATACTTCACATCTTCGATACAATTTCTTTTATACTTGTTCCATATTTTCACAAATTCGCGGTGCATTCGCCTGTTCCGACCATAAGCTTCATCCCTCATTGTCATTGAAATAACTTAAACATTCTACAAGATGGTCCACCACTTAGGATATTTAAGTTTCTAATGCAGAAAGACTACCCTTTGTCCTAGAAAAACAATTTTGAACTACTTTGCTCATAGCTTTGACCAATACTTTTGTAAATTAAGGGATCTCAAAGTTTGTCTGCTTTTTTTAACAACGTTCTGCAAGTATTTCCATGATAGTTTTATGCAATTAGATCCAACTTCTTAGGCAAGATAAATGCATTTCCCAAACCTTCTCGTTGGACCAGCCCATCCCAAAATAAATGATTAACAAATCCTTGTAAGATGTTCAGCTCAGGAATTATACACTTTTAAATAACTTTAACACTATCATGTTCATCGAAAAGTGGAGCGAGCGTTGATCGTACCATTGCATTCCTTTGCCATCGTTTTTATTTTTTTCATTGTCTCAAACTTTTGGAAATCATCATTTGAGGCCATGTAAACTTACCCGATTCCTACCTCACCGACATCTTTCTTTTGCAACAACTCACGTCTACACTAAAATAGATATCGAGTTGATATTTTGAGAAAGGCCTTAGAAAACAATAAATTACGTTTGTATATAACATTTTGTTCAAAACTTAAAAATTTTTTTGCGAATTTTTTATTTATTTTGAACCAAATGTTGTATACAAACGTATTTTACTGTTTTCTAAGGCTTTGTTAAAAAACAACTCGATATCTATTTCGGTGCCGACGTGAGTTGTTGCAAAAAAAATCGATAATTTGGGTCACGTGACCCATGTTTAACATGGCCTTAAATCTTGAAATGTCTTTGAATATCAAGAATCACTGTCATTTTTTGAATTTAATTTTTTTTTAACATCAGTCAGGGAAATAAAACAATAGAGACATAGATAGGTTGCAGTAGCTGTTTGTTGACCATTTATAATAAGCAGAAGCTTGAGATCTGAGACGAAACGAGCAGATATTTTGTTTATATCTATTAAAGCAAAGAGTATCTCAGCATTTTAATAGGTTTCTTTGACATGGTACTGCTTATCTCCGACATGTGCGTAAGATATACTACTTATGTGCAACATTCTACGTATGATTTACGTGTTTACAAAACTATATATTCATTTTCAATATAGTTGTGTTAATATCTACAATGGTACAATAATTTTATTCGAATGGCAAAAAGTTATAAATATATGATTTATTTTGGATATGAATATTTCAACAACGGAAAAAAACAGGTAATAATTTCTCTGTTAAGTTATGTTGTTAATTTGAAATGAAAAAATATATGGAACTATAGGCACCAACATGTCCTCGTGGTTGTTTATGAGGGGAAGCTTAAAGCGGTAGAAACTTTATTCGATTATTTACATGCAAACACAATTAAAAGTATGAATCTGATGATTCCTAGAAAATTAAAAAAAATTTTCCTAATCTTGTTTTCAAGATTTATGGGGAAGGGGTGCAGTTAGGATTTCATTTTCAACGGGAATATATTGTCTGAACGATACTGAATCGAAGCCTATAGACCATTTCCGTTGACATTTTTGTTCGATTTAAAACCGGCTGTGGAGCACCATGAATTATGGATAGCAGAAATTACTCCGCCCGTACGTGAAAGCTTTGGAATGAATGAGCAGCGCCAAAAAGTGTTCATTAACCTGCACATTTTGAAATATTTCAAATTTTTGATAAATCATTACTTACGTTAAACAAATCGTTTACAAAACTGAAAAATAAATATAGTTTCTTTAAATATAGTATAGTAGTATATTATATTTGTTGCCTTTTATAATAAAGATTCTATGGCAATGGAGAGCCAATATTACATAAGAAAATAATCATAATTCTCATTGAAACATACTTTGGATGAGTATTTAAATATATACCGCTACGTGGTCAAAGCTTAAATACAAATCAAGTAGCTACATCCATTCAAAAAGTGCAAAAGCTCTTGTTTTCAAAATCACGTTTACGTAGGTAAATAAGGAACAGAGCCATACTGGGTCCTTGCTAGAAAGGAATACGCATAATCCATCAACAGTAATATTTTGCATAGATTACATACTTTACATATATATTGTGGGTCTATTATAGTCGTTTCAGTTTTCGATGTCCACCAGATAAATTAATGCTCAGGTTCCGTGTAGTTGACAAGAAGTTTGCTATCCATCAAACTGAAATTACTTTTTTTCAATCTGATCATATTTTGAAGGAGAGTGAATTCGCGGAATCAAATAATAATCGTCTTCCATTTTGAAGACCTTAGCAGCCTACTTGAGAGACATCTTTATTATATGATGGGAAACGAAAGTTAATCCTAGTTCCAATTTGACTACGAAGTCAGGTGTGTTTCTGGATAGGAGAAACAAATTTTTATAGAAACATACTTATACATTCCCGAAGACCTCTAGGTAGTTGAAACCATAGATATGGGACCAATATAGTAAAGTACTTTTGATGAGGGAATCTTGGATTTTAGCTATAGATGCCCACGAGGAACATTTAGAACAGATTGAGATACTAATCGCAGGAGCAGATGGTAAATTAGCCCCACTTACCGCGTCGTAAACAGCTTGCTTGGATACAACAACCTTTGGAAAAGCAGTACCAAGGTAATCAAATATCGGCACAAATTCTAGAGGACTTTCGTCATATTTTAGGTCTAAGAGTTCATCGCTGATTCTGCCCTTCTTAAAGATAGAAGGTATTATTTTGTTTTTATTTTTTTAACTGTAAGCTTATTAATTATTGCACAATATTCCTGAAGGACCTTTAGCTTTCTGATCGCATCAATTTTAGTATCCGCAAAAATAATCAAATCATCCGCATATATCAGCAAGATTATGTCCGTGTTTCCAAGTATTCGAAGTTCAACCGAACCCTTATCTCTGGAAAATATCTCTATGTCGGATGTAAGGAGATTGAACGTGATTGGGCCTAGCACTTCACCTTGCAGAACTCCCTCGTAATGGGTACTTCCTCTGAGAGTCCGCCCCTGTCTTCACACGTGTTGAAGCTCTTTCATATAATTTTTTGAAGATTCTAATCATTTTTGAGCCCATCCCAAAATTATAGATCTTTGCCCAGATAAGAGGATGGTTCACAAATGGGAAAGTACGCGGAGAATCTGCAATACTGGCATAAAAATGCCTGCTCTTCTTTTGTAAGTGAATTTATGAGATAACAGTTAGTGTAAATATATTATCAATACACCCTCTACCACGACGGAACCCTGATTGAGCTTCCGGAATTATATGACGTAAGGATTTACATCTTTCCAACCTGAATAGCAAAATTTGAGTGAAAATTTTCAGAAGCGAATTTAAAAGAGAAATTAGGTGATAACTGTCAGGACTTGGAGAGTCGTGTTTCTTGTGGATCATCTGTGTTACGGATTTGATCCAGTCTACTGGAGTGTATTTATTATGAAGTATCTTATTGAATAAAGTTCCGAGATAAAGGAACCAATTTTGTGGAAAATTTTTATAGAAACAATCAGAGATCATGTCGGGTCTTGAAGCTATATTAGGTTTACATTTGTTTATCGAATCAAGGATTTATTGAGATGTGATATCCCCGTCGAGTAGAGGTTGACGTACATCTGTAAAACAAGTTGGTGAAAAACGTGTCAAAGGAAGTGTTAGATGTTAGAAGTTTCCCCAGTCTTTGGCGGAAAGAACTGACATGGATCTTCCCCCTCAGACCTCTAAATTTATTCACGTTGTCCCAAAAAGCCTTACTATCGTTGACCTTTTCTAGATCGGCGAGGATGTCATTTCCGAATTAAGATTTTTTATCCGAGATCAGGGTTTAGTAACTATTTTTGGCTATAATATAGGATATTTTCATTCATCAGAGAAAGCAGCAGTGCTGGCCTTTTACAAGGAATCAGTTAAACATTTTTGGCCTGCCGGCAATCGAGGTCTAACCAGGGTTTATCGCGATTGGGTTGCCTATGAGTTGAGAAGTTAATCTCTCTGCGCATAACAAGAGGATAACAATACTAGGAAGTGATCCGATAAAGCAATAGAATGATTAACTTTTGGGCCGCCAAGTAGCCTGAGTGCCTCAGTATTATACTCCTCCTATTAAATTTGACATCATAGATATCCCGATGAGTATAGAAGTTGGAACAAGCAAATAGTTCGGGAGCTCCCTGAAATAAACAGCCCACTCTACAGTTAAAGTCTGCATAAAATGATTGTCACTACGTTATAAAGTTTGTCACCTGGTTCACTTAAAAATTTCGCAAACAAATTGAGTATTACATCTGAATCTAAAGAAGGACTAAAGTAGCATATACTAATGATAAAATTTAGATTATTTTGTTGTAGATTCTAACAAAGATCCAATATTCCGTTATTTCTATCACTTCACAAAAAGCAAATGTTTTTTTACCAAATAAAGCTAAGCCGCCACTTGCTCTTCCTCTAGATTTATCTTTGATTGCATTGGAATAGACACAGTTGAACTTATTTCCCAAAGTTAGATTTTTTGGAGCCTAGGTATGCCAGGTTTCGTCAATACCTATGACATTAAAAATATCTAACGAAATTTTAGAATTCAAGAATCTTCCAAATCCATGGCAGTTCCAAAACAAGTAACTTGCGTTGTCTACTTTCCTGTCTGCTTCTTGCATTGTATCCATCCTAGAGTCTGCTGTTTGCCTGGCTCGATTTGTAAACAATTATCCAAAGAGCCGTTGAATCCTGATGGTGTTGACGATTCAGAGGCCTTTCGCTTAAGATTTCAGGGATTGGCGTTACTACGTATTGTTTTTGATTGAGTTTGTGCTACCTTTCTTCTGCCACCTTCACCTACACGCAATAACGAACCCAGATTATAAATGTCGCTGTTTTTTAATCTTTTATCATTGACATTGACAAATATCCAGTTGTTGTTTGGTAATGCCTCCAAACCACTTTCCCGGTCCCTCTTCAGGAAGAGGAGCAGGTTTTTTCTTTCTACCTAGACTTTTTTGTTGTAGTCATCAGAAATGGAGATACCTGTCCCTTTTATAGTCTTTATTTGAGTTAAAATCAATTTTTTATCTCTGAAGGAGCGAAGCTACACCAAGACAGGAAGAGGGTTATCCGACCTACTAAAGCCTAGTCGTTTAACTAATTCAAGTTGCTCGAGGCGCATTTCAATGTTCAGATGGGCTTTGAAAATTTCACAAACTGCTTAAGAGATGTCTTCGTTGTATCCTTCAACTTTTCCTGTTTAGCAAAATCAAAGACTTCAATCCGCTAAATTTTTGTAATAGCTGATCCAATTGCAAAACTGGAAATTCTGATGACATTTTCGAAGACTAATAATTTCCAGAAAAAATGGATGGATTCGTTTACTCTCAAGGCGGCCTCTTCAAGGTATGATGACAGCAGGTATAAGAGGAGGTACAAGGCACACCGACACACACCGACGATCCACATTGTTATTCTACAAGTTTGTGTGTAAGAATCATTCAAATTGTTATTGTATTTATTTAATGCGCATTATAAAAAGTGCATTGGTTCATGAACAGGCCCGCTAAATATGCATAAATTTTTGTAATAACACATTCACTATACTTAATATTTAGGAAACTATATTCCTTTTTTAGTTTTGTAATTTATTCGTTAAGGGTAAATATTGATGTATGAAAAATTTGAAATATTTCAGGATGTCCAGGTTGATGGACACTATTTGGTACTGCTCATTGATTTTAAGGCTCCCACGTATGAAACAGTTTTGTTATTCATGATTGATGTTTTTGGAACAAAGGCCCTTATACGAGGATAGAGAGATTTCGTGGGTAGAGACCTAATCCACAAAACGTATTTTGCTACCGTGACGATGAAGAGCGTTATTGACTTTAGAATATGATACCGGTTGAAATTTTTAAGAGCATCGTTTACGACCTAATAGGACATGAAAGAGGTGCGTTAACGATCCTTAGTCGGGGCCAAAAGTACGCGTCCTTCACTTTGATCATCTCTCCAGCTTTAACCAAAAATCGCATAGTATTCTAAACAGGCACTTGTGAAAGCTCAAAGTCTTCGAAATTGAATGATGTATGAATTGGTATTCTGAAAAATCTTGAACAATATCCGCAGGATAAAACGTGCTGAAAAACAAGTTTTTGAGGATACTTTTTTTGAACCTCGACTTTGGCGTTGCCTCAAGCGAGCTGGACGTCACCCAAAATCTGAAAAAATTCACAGACACTCCTTAAGGTGTCCTGGAAGCAATGAAATTTTCTGAATTCCGAAATGCGAGATAATTTACTATTTTCAGGCTGGTTCTCACTAATATATCATCGTGGGAAGGAATGGAGATAGAAAGTTGTTTCCTAGCTCACCATCTTCAAAATATATCTAATATCCTTGAGTTATTTTGTGAACGAAAATGACATTCTCAGTTGTAAATCTCATGCTTATAGGAATAATATTTGTCTGAAGAAATGAAAACGACACAAATTTTGTAATTACGTGAAAATAGCTGAATTTCTGTTAATTGTTTAGTTTTTGAAAATATTCTGCTGACTTGGAAAATGTTGTAAAGTCTTCACATTAATAAAGAAGGGAAAGATGGAGTACATCTATCTCATTTAAAATAAAATTTGATTCGAAATAAATAAAAGTAACAATACAATAACAATAAACAACAGAATGGTTCAATTTCGAACTGTCAAAGATGAAATTCGCACCGAAAAAACATGAATTTCCAAGATAGAAAGATTGTTAAATCAAGAAGGAACAAAATTTCACTAAATTGTTTAATTTTTAGTCAAAAAAGAAGTCTTTTATTCCTGAAATTGAGTCAGAGTTTTTAACGAAAAATATCAATTTCATGGAAATAGTTTAGTTCTCTACCAAAATATTTAGTTTTCTACAAAAATAGTACATTACGCGCATAGGGGTGAAAACTTGTGAATGCAAACGAGCGTGCAGCTGATCACGTGAGTTTGCTCCACAAGTTTTTGCTCCGTGGTACGAAAAAAATGTGGAAATTTGGCGACTTGAGTGACTCTGATTGGAAAACTAGTAACTTACAATAAGAGCAGGAAAATTTAAATTTATAGAAGATTGAACATACAATAATGTTTACAATTCCAAAATTGTAAAAGGAAAAAAAACTAAAAGAACAATTCGAAATTACATGGTTTGGGGGTTTGGTGATGGAAACGGGGGGTTCGGGGGCGGAGCCCCGCGACTGGGTTCCAGGGGCGGAGTCCTGGTGGTGGTAGGGGGGCGAAGCCCCCCGTATAAAGAGAAATTTTATTTTAATTAAAAAAAAGAGAAAAAAAAGTATATTTGACAATAAAAATTTTTGTGTCTTCCTGTTTTAACACGAAACCATGAACAGGTATGAAATACGGTTTTTTAGGGCTACGATGCCAAAAATAATCAAATTTTCAAGAACACATTTTTAAATATTGTAGAATAAGGTAGTAAAGGAACATTTAAAATTTTTGACATAGTGATATCGATAAAATCTTTTTGTTCCAACTTTGCAATAATGAAGGTTTCAATGAGTTTCAAACAAACATTTGACTAAGTATTGTTTTATTACCACTCATATCGTTGTTGTCAATTAACTGTTCGTTGAAATACACGTTGCAATGAAAAAATTGTAGTTGTCACTGGTGCTTTTCTTTGTACCTTACCAGATTGAGAAACAGAAAAATTTTTCGGATGAGCAAATGACGCATTATTTACTTCAGTAACAGAAGACCTCATATTCTTCGTTGTGTCAGCTGAGATGTTGATGTCTTTGAAAATGTTTTCTGCAGTGGTTTTTTTTATGATGTTACTTCCATCGACGTACCCTTCGGCTACCGTAGCTAATTTCCAGCCCCCATGACGTGGAATTGCAGCGATGTCTGCCACAGATTCGGCGAGAAGAGTTGCCGATGTTCGATGAGAACTATGCCCTTTGATTTTTCAGGGTTTGGCAATTGCAAGAATTGGGAAGTTTATAACTTGATATTACACATTTTATTTTATGATAATCAAATGATGAATCAATTAAATATGCGCAAATATTTGCCTGTACAAGTTAACGGGCGAACAGCAATGTACTTTTTGATGACTGGAGAAAATTTCTCGTGTACGTAGAATCTTCTCGGATGGTAGTTTTTAGTTTTATGTATTTCAACTGTAAAAGCTTCTCCTTTCAATTTGACGTCGCAGAATTTCATGCATACTAATTCGTCAGTGCGGCAAGCCCCGGAAGTGGAGAAGATACAAACAATCTGTGAAAGATTAAAATCATTGTTATCACATTGTATATAAAACGATTTGATTTAACTTTCAATCAAGAGATTTCGCACAATTTTATAATGATTGAAATGTGCTTT
The DNA here is from genome assembly GCA_011762715.2 of Neuroterus valhalla. NCBI lineage: Eukaryota > Metazoa > Arthropoda > Insecta > Hymenoptera > Cynipidae > Neuroterus > Neuroterus valhalla. The sequence continues at coordinate 5,670 of WSXT02248125.1, read as the reverse complement.
GAAATCGTAATTATTGTTGTTTTCGACAACATGATCGAGCGATTTGTGTAAAATCGGAAAAAAATTGAAAAGAAAACATAAAAATATTTATGAAGTTTATAGATTTATTTTGCATGGCTATAATACATTTTAAATCTTTTTTATTATAAACTTCATAACAGCCATAACACAATGTTTACCTTCATGTATAAGTATTTCCGGTCGGAAGCATCTTTCAAAAAATTTCCAATTTCTTCAGCTGAAAAAGTAGTCGATTTTTTAACGTCAGCGTAACTCGCAACACCGAGTAAATTGACCACAAAGAAGATGGCTTCAAAAATTTCGATTTTTCGTTGACATACACGAGAAGCACGTCTTCGGAAAAGTCCACAATTTTTTTTTCATCTTTCCACTCCATAAACAGGCTGTACGTCTGTACAGCCTGTACGTTATATTTTCCTATTTCCAACGGGATGTTTACTATTTTTGCACGCATTATTCTCAATAATAAAAAGCAATTTTTTGAAGGAACAAAAATGAAAATGTTCCACAGCTGCCAGCTGTATTTATGTCAATCACACTCACGCGTTTTTGACCAAAGTTATGGCCATTTTTGTTTAGAATTAGAGTAACTTCTTACATAGGGGATAATGGAGGAGAAATTATTCTTTTGTCAGTGTTCGACTTGTTGAGTGAATCATCTGTTCTTTCGAATTCATCAATTTTACATGATTCAATTCCGAAGTATTTCACTAGAGCTAAACAAAGGCTGCATCAGCTGAACGATTCGACATTATTAAGTCAAGTTATACTTCTTCATAGGTCCTAGAGTAATGTCGAAGCATTCGCGGAAGAGAATGAAATTGGAATGTGAGGAGTGTGGGAGTCAATTTGACGACGATTACAAGACAAGACACAATGGGAAACGTGTAAAAGTCAAACATGTTGGAGCTCCGTTAAATTCATTCCAAGCTTCTAAAAGGAAAACTGCAAACTCGACTTTTCTGCCTTTGTCATCTTTATCGAATCCTGATCTTGATGGGTCTGAACTTCCAGCTGAGACAGAAAATCTTCCTGATGTATCTTTTTCACGCGAATTACTTCAAATCGACCGGACTCCTGATGCTTTCACTCAACTTACCCTTCAGCAGTTAGATGATGTGCATATCTTGCCTTCGAAAATATCACTCTCATTATTAAAACCACATTCAGTAGATTTGCCTCTTTTAATATCCGGTCCTTCATCTCCATCAGAAGGCGAAGCTGGTCTCGATTTAACTTGGATTGATTTTGCCGTCAAAGTTGCTTTTAAGTAGAATGAAGAACGAAGTAGCATCAAATTTGACTGCATTTTCCAGAGACATGATTTACTGTTTAACGAAATTTAACGAAGAAAGCAATGAGCTCCTGGAACTCGCCAAAGCAGAAGAGAAAAAACTCGACAGTAATGAAACGCACGATTTGCACGTTGACAGCGCAGTTTTTGTGGATCATGACCCTGGAAAACGTTCAAAAATAGCAACAGCTAATGAGCGACAATATGTAAGATCTCTTGGACCATATCAGCCTAAACTTGACATTTTTCCGACCAATACAGGTACACATCCAAGCAATGTCGATTCAACCCAGCATGGTATTCCAAGTTCCCATTTTTAGAATACAGTCCTTACAAAGATGCTGCATTCTACTTTGTTTGCACCTTATTTGCGGAAGGGCCAAGGAGATCGCACGTCTTTCCGGAATGGATATCAGTGCTGGCATTTTGCTTCTGGGTCTTATGGATTAGCTGTATGCGATTATTGCAATTTCATGGAAGAAGGAAACCACATCAATATTTTATTAGACAAATCTATTAGAGCACAAAAAATTCTATAAAAACAGGGAGATGAGTATCATTTGAAGGTTCTGCAAGTCTTGAGCGATAGCACAAGAACGTTAGGAAGACAAGGATGGGCTTTTCGTGGTCACGAAGAATCACCTGAGAAGAGCTATAGGAATTTAGAACAGATGGTCCATCTCTTTTCACGTCATTGTCCTTTATTGGAAAAATGGTTAGATGAAACAAAAAAAGACTATATCACGTGTCGTATCTAAGCTCGGTTACCCAAAATGAGTTTATCAATCTCTTATGAGCTAAAACTCAAGAAGCTATCGTACATGAAGTGACAAGAGCTGGTATTTTTACGTTACAGCTAACACAAACTCGGACTCCTCGCATCAAGATCGCCTAGCTATTAACATCCGGTGCGTGCTTGAAACCAAAGATGGACGTGTTCTTGTCGAACGAATTTCAAGAATAGATGCTGTTCTGACAAAAAAAAACGGGAGAAGAGTTGGATGAAAAAATTCTATCAGCTGTTCAATTAGTGGGGCTCTCAATCAAGAAGATCGTTTTTAACTCACACGATTTTGCTAAAAATATGTCAGGATGGCAGAAAAAGTTGTCAGAAAAATGTGACAAGGAAATCCCTCACATTCCTTCTCAAGCTCATCGAACGAATACTTTTGTCGAAACAGCATGCAATGTAAGCGTATTAATTACAGAATTTATAAATGTTCTAGAATTTATGTATGTTTTTTTGGTAAGCGCAAAACGTTTTCAACGTTTGCGCAAAGAACTAGACAGCATTGAGAATTCATCACAATTGAAAAATTTGACAAAAACACGATGGACTGCTAGAGCTTAATTGTTCAAGGCAGTGTGGATTTCTCTAGAAGGTACTGTAGATGTTCTAAAGATAATTGCAAATGATTCGGAACATTTTGATAGCAAAACACGTACTCCTGCTACTGGCCTGCTCAAAAGAAATTTAGATTTTGACTTTGTAGGCTCCTTATATTTCAGTAAAAATGTTATGTTCAAAGTGAAAAATTTAACGGGAGACTAAGAAGCTGAAGAATTGAATGTCATCAATGCTGTTTTAATAATTGAAAGTACTTTAGCGTCTTTCGAACAAATGGACGATGACATTGAAATCAATGCATTGATATGCATTGATAAGCAGCTCAGTTCATTTGCAAAAATGATGGTTGCATTAAAGACAATCTCAAAGGTAACATTCTTTTACAAATCGAACACTTTTTTAACTTTTTGTTTTTGTCCAAAAAAATTTTTTCTTGAAACTGTGACTATCGTGAATTCCAATGCATTATCCAATTCTATTAGATGTTTAATTAATTATCTCTGTTTCTACTGATGCTATTGGTTTAATTCTTTTATTATTTGAAAGATAATAGTATCAGCTTTCAGTCACGTGAATGTTGTGCCTTCAACTTAAGCACCATGAAGATAATAACAATTTGATTGTTTATATAATATTATCATGATGTTAAGCAAAACGAAATCGATTATAGAAATTACTATCGTGTTCGTAATGTTTTTAGCTACAAAAGACCCTTTTCAGAAAGATGGGACCTCTACTGGTTTAGGAATGAGAAAATAGTAACGCTTTTCCGAAGTGAAAACTGTAGTTCGAGACTGAATGTTCAGACACGCTTTAACACGTGCCTACTCGTTGCGCGCTGTCCGCGCTACGTAAAACGCAGTTGAAATTATTTTCTCACTCTTACACTAATAACGGCCCCACCTTTCTGAAAAAAGGCTTTTGCAGCTAAAAACATTACGAATACGATAGTGATTTTTTATTTGATTTCGTTGTGGCTTAAATTAATATAATATTATTTAAACAATCAAATTGTTTTTATTTTGAAAGTGCTGAAGTTGAAGGCACAATATTCACGTGACTGAAAGCCGATACTATTATCTTTCAAATAATAAAAGAATTGAACCGATAGCATCAGTAGAACCAGAGATAATTAATTAAACATCTAATAGAATTGGATAAAGCATTGGAATTTACGACAGGCATATTTTTTGAAGATAAATTTTTTTGAACAAAAACCTCGTATACGTGTCTGTTTATATACAATGATAACTTCGTGAAAAAAATTTGAGGAGATTCGGAGAGGTGGTAATTTTTTTTGGTCCAAATCCGTACGATTTGTAAAAGAATGTCCTAAAGAGGCTTTCTCGATGTTGATAACTATTCGGAAAATCTTTCGAATTCTCGTAGACAAAAGCCATGTCACAATGGAAACGATTGAATCAATTGTAAATTGAAGCCTACATTTTTCAAAGAAGAACGAGAATGCTGTAGAACTAGCTGAGTAACTAATCCTCCTTGAATCATGTGATCACTATAATAATTTTGGAGATATTTCCAAAGTAGTGTTTGAGTTAAGAGGTTTTATCCCCCCTCGCGTACAAACTTGTTTGTTATATCATGACTGCTCCGGTGACGTCGGCTTCCTGCGAAAGCTCTTTCAGCAAACTGAAATTAGTTCTGAATGATTTGCGGACAACAATGGTCGGTTTTAAAACAGCGCAGGGTAAAAATATGATGCAGATAGTTCTATTGATGAAAACAATCTAGAAAGATGATCCAATAATCACTTTGTACTTTATTACTCCTCTCCACGAATTACTGTATATTATATGTTGTGATTAGAGTCATTAATAGCTACAAAAACATATGGTATCATATGTTATAATATATAACTTATATATTCCTTGCTAAATGCTGTTCAAATAAGAATGTTTCACAAAACATGAGCACACGAATGTTGTTCTTATTCAACCATGTATTACCCACGAAGTCGGCAAATTGTTCAGCTCAGTCGGCATTTTCATTCAAATACCCCCCTCGGTTGACAACTTCGCTACGCCCCTGGGTGTGAGTTTTATTTATTTTATTAGTGAAAGGAATTTGCTGTCTCTGCTGAGGTGCATACATTTTTTTAAGAATCAGTAACTGGTATTTTCAGAATGAATTACTTGTGTATTGTTTAAGCATTGTATCTACAATTTCGACATAGTTTCTGTACATTTAAATTGTGCGTTGCACCATTTATGATCGTTTAAAATATACTAATTAGATCAAATCAGAAAAGTAAAGCACCTTCTTTTAAAGTAATTTTAACGAATTTTGCAAGTATACGGAATGAATCAAAAGAGGGTTTCATATGCGCCAGAGGGATGAAACTTCTTTCAGATGCTTTCGGCTCAATTTCGTCCCATAACAGTAGGAACATTTTGACTAATGAAATTATAGTATTTTCTACGAATTTTGGAAACTTTAGGGGTAGATGAAGAAAGGGTTTCACGTACGCTAGAGAATCAGAGTATATTTTACAAATTTCGGAAACTCAAGGGGTGGATGAAGGGAGGGTTCCACATTTCGCTAGAGGGATGACACTTTTTCAAGGCACTTTTGTCCCACTTTCTGACATAATGAGTGAAAATATTTCTACTATGAAAATTGTAGCGTTCTCCATACTTTTGGAAACTTTACGGGTAGATGAAGGGAGAGTACCACCTACGCTTTAGAGATGACACTTTTCCAGGGCGCTTTTGGCCAACTTTCTGCCATAATCAGTGAAAACACTTTAAATATTTAAATCATAGTGTTCTCAAAGAATTTGGGAAACTTTAGGGGTAGACGATAGAGTTCCCTATGCATTTTGGAAGCTTTAGGGGTAGTTGAAGGGAGAAATTCACGTACGCTAGGGAGATGACACTTTCTAGGGCGCTTTTGGCCCATTGCCTGCCATAAACAGTGAAAACCTTCTAACAATTAAAATTATAGGGTTCTCCATGAATTTTGGAAACTTCAGGGGTAGATAAAGGTAGAG
>WSXT02248114.1:0-15227 GCA_011762715.2 Neuroterus valhalla | reverse complement strand
TGGGACAGTGAAAGTTCGTGGCCTTGCTTTTGCGGATGACAAGATCGTTACGGCAGAATCAGCCGAGGATTTGCAGAAGATGTTGAGCAGCCTGGATACCAGCATGAAGAGCATGGGTCTCAATATTAACGTGAATCAAACAAAAATCATGGTGTTCGAAAGTAAGGATGTGAAAACAAATCGCAATATTACCTTAAATGAAGTAAGGATAGAACAAGTTGATAATGTCGTGTATCTTGTAAGTTTATCCACATCCGACAGGAAGACAAATGCAGAGATTTACAGACGTATAAATGAGGGTAAAAAGATCACCGGCAGTGTTCGGGGTATTACTTATAGTAAAAATGTAACAAATAAAGATAAAATTTCTATATATAATTCTGTGCTAGCACCAACTGTCCTGTACGGCAGCGAGAACTGGACATATCAAAAAAAGGACAAGAGTACACTCAACGCGATCGGCATGCAATTTTTGCGTAATATGTGCGGTAAAACGCTAATGGACAAAGTAAGTAATAAGTGGGTTCTCAAAGAATGTGTTGTAGAAGAAACGCTGTTTGACAAGAGTGAAAGAAATTTGCTGAGATGGTTCAGCCACGTTGAGAGAATGGGTGAAGAACGATTAACAAAGCAAGTTTATCTAGGTGGGGTAAATGGTAGCGTACCCAGAGGCATACCAAGAAAGGAATGGATAGAATGTATGAATGAGGCCCTCAAGAGGAGAAATGTAAAGAGTCGTAGAAACACAAGAGCTTGTATGAAAAGATGCATGGATGTGAAAGAAGCAAGAGATGTATGCCAGATTAGGGATGTTTGGAGAGCAATTGTATATAAGAAGAAGTGTAAAGCCTGAAACGAACGATTTTGGATACTAATTGGCCCGTTTAAGGATATAGCTTAGTGGATTATTTTAATGGCTTCGCGAAACTCTTTGTACGGGGCGTTTGCTAGAGAGATCAGGAAGCGACCCGTGTCGGAGCGATGTTGCACAGGACGAGTGTGAGGTTTAAAAGCAGAAACAGGCTGGACTTATTTTTACTGCGCACTGCTTTTTATCAGGCCTTACCTCTCATGTTGCCGAAGTAGCCCCGCGTGTATTCACTCTGCTTCAAGTCAATGAAGGCCTCTGTTTACCAAGAACACCGCGTTCCAAGCGGAGCTTTTGGATTCTAAGTTTAAGATTGAAGATTGAATCAGTTTCTTTCTGTTAGCAAAAAACACGCAATGAATCCTAAGACTGATCTAATACCTATCCCTGCCTCCTTATCCCTTGCTCAAAATTTCCGATGTCAATTCCACTATCCAATCTTTCCATATCAATTCTCTATTTTCTAGTAGTACAATGAGACTGGAACCAGACGAGTTGCGCTTACCCGGCATGGGATTTGGCTTAATGGTATAATAATGAATAGTAATAAGTGCATCATAAGACATGATAGATGGAAAATATTTATGTTCGACAGGTTCAACGTCGGCATCAAAAACTGCTAAAAGTGCTATTCAATTCTCTAACAATGACCCACGTCTAAAGTAGAGAAATGGCCGAGGGAACTAAATTTCTGTGAGTGTAATATCTTATCGGCCCTGTAACCGTATTTCCTGCGATGATTGCGTTCTTTAGGGTGTAATTGTGTGGTCCAGAAAATATTTCACACAACTGTCACTTGGCGAAATAATATAAAACTGATCCTCATTCATTTTAAGGCTATTCAATTAGAGACGGGTATCCAGGATTTGAATTTCTTTGGATATCCAGGCCACTTAATAAGCACTTCCTTTTTTTACCACATCCTCGCATGTCATTAACTTTTTCAACAATCAACTCGTCGTTGTGCAGGTCTTTACGTGTCACGTCTGCTGATTGTTGTTCGTGAAAAAGTCCTTTCTCAAAGATACTTATTGCACGACTGACACGAACATGATTACCCACAATATATTAAGCCTTTCTAATCGACTTTTTCTTTTTTTTTCAACCGTCGCTGTATATTACTATGAGCCCTCGCCGCATTATAAAGTGTGAATTTAAGTATAAGAATTGCGTTGAAAATGTTGGAAATCTACACCGGAAAACTCCTCATCCTTGTCTGTTTGAAACGTTACTAAAACACGTTCATTCACCTTGTAAAGAATAAATTCGACAGCATTTTTCACCTCATTCGCTGTTTTGTTTCGGATCGGCTCAATCCATGAGTACTTGCTTAGTACATTAATGACAACTAGAAGACATGTTTGGTTATCGTTGTCTGATTGAAAAGATTGTGAATCTTCCAAATCAGCATCCCACACATTATGAATATTATCGACATGATTGAAATTTTCTCATAAGTACTTTTTCCTATAAGGTCTGTGTGAGTTATAGGCGTTTTAGCTCTTGAGCCAATCAAAAACGTTTTTACTAGTAACTTCCCGCTTGTGGAAACTTTTTTTCACAGCCGAATAAGAGGCTGGGTGGGATGGGTCGTAGTTAACTCACTTTGAGAGCAGCGTTTTTTTCTCTTCAGTGGTTGAAGTTCAACCGAGAGGATATAGGTTTCCTTTTCGGTGTTTCTACTTCTCCATCTGTAAACCAACCACGGCTGTCTGATAGCAAATACTCGTAGAACTTATATTCATTCTTTTCAGAACGTGCGCGCTTCTTCTTCTTCTTCTCCTTTTTCTCAGAAATAGGTCTTGGTTTTGCTATCGATAAGGAAGCACTCTTTCATGGACGGTTCGAATATGACTTGTTCCCTACGAGTTTTTTCGGTACGGATATGTCTTGCCGGAAAGTTTCAAACTGACGCCTACCCGGAATAGACACAGCTTTCCGGAGTCTTGCTGCGCCATTTATAAGATCAACAATATTCTATCCTTCTGAATGAAATCCATCGATAAAAACGTCATCTATTCGATTAATTGTTCCAACAAAAACACACTATTGGCTTCATAGGTTTTTGGTATAGACTCGACTATGTCCTTCGATGGTAGGATTGGCACGTCTGTATTGTCGTCAGCTTTACCCTCGCTTTGTTCATTTGCCTCATTTTCTATAGCTTCTATTTCATCTGACAATAGTTTATATTTTTCACCAGCAAAAAAAGGAATCGTTGGAGCACCTGCTGGTACAATTTCCATTTTTCTCTCTCAATTTTACTATGTGGCGAGTATAAAATCTAACTTATTTCCGAATCAAGCCGGTTGATAGTATTTCTAGGTGTTGAGTAGATAGAAAAGTAATATTGATAGCATCCTGCTGAAGACTTTGTGCTGTCGGTATTTCTTGCTGTTTCCGAACTTCTTCGGCACGATCACTTGGTACTTGTACCATTTTTCGGGCAATATCCACATTAATTTTCTTCTTGAATTAAGGCGATAAAGATGATGATGGCGAAATTAAATTAGATAACAGAGACTCAATAATAGGTCCGTCAATAGAGGTAGGAAACCTTCTTTTTGGACAATGAATTTTTGTTCACTTTTCCAAGATCCTCTTTTTTTTCAGCTAATTTTCTGAAGAGATGACGATGTTTTCTTAATTTTACTCTCTCGCTTTTCTTCAAAGGAACATTCCCGAGTAACAAATTAAACGCGCACTCACATAGACACTTTATAAGTTTTGGACTAGCTATCTTGAGAATAGCACGACGCTGTTGAGCATCCGACTGACACAGGGCGTGAAATACTGAGGCGTTTTTATCGCCGATGACTTGACGTGCGTGCGACTTCATTATACTTGTACAGCTGAAACCATTATTACACTGTCAAATGTTTCTATACCCTGTACAGGAATGTAAACATAGTGTAAGGGATCGTATGGAATAATATAGATTCTGAATCGACAGTTATCAAGTTTTGATTGTTTGAGATCGAGAAGAATATAGGATATAATCTTTGTCTTGTAGCTCAGTTACGAGTTTAACGAAATCGGTGACAGTACTCTTATCTCAAGAATTGAGCTCATGCTCACATCATTTCTCACATTTATTGCTGAGTTTTGAATTGTCAATGCAGAATGTACATACTCGTTGGATTACGCACAAATTGGGTTTGTGGATATTTATAGTGGGAGCATTCTCTAAGGCTCCGTTCTACTGTTTCTCAAAATCCTAAAACACGAAACTCGTTGGCTCCACATTTTCAGTCTCGCTTGTTCTAAAAAGTGCAATGAAACAATCATGATTATAATGACGCTTCCATTGGCATGTTTTACAATAACCACGACCACATTCAAGATTGTACTCCTTACTGTGCTTCTCTGAACGTTCTATCCCATGGAAAAAACGTTTGCATAAGCTTCATGGTACCTCAAGGACGTCACTGTTTTCAGTAGCAGTTTCACAGGGTAGAGACTTTAAGCACGAGACACATTTTTGGAACACGTATGTCCTGTAGCATTCGAAAAACTTACATTACAGGGTATGCAAAATAATTTTTTGCATGCTAGGGCTTTGAGACCAAGACCAATGTCATAATGGTTAGTCTCAAGATTACAAAACATGTTTAATTTATGAAGCATCGTCTATCCAGTATCCTTTATTCCGTGAGAATCATTATGATAGACAGAATTTCGACCGGTTCCAAAATCGTCAAAGTCGTATACTAGGATCGCGACTCTTTTTTCCATGAAATATTCTTGAAATTTCAGCCATATTGCAGCACTATATGACATATTTAAATCTGTTTAAGAAAATGAACGATAGACATAGTAGCAAACCGATTCAGTTATCAATTCATGAATCTGTAAATGACAGATACGCAATTCAGACAGGCGTCATTTCAATGGATTCTTTTTTTCTGGGAGGCACAAATTGTCACTGTTTCGGATAGCCAAACGTGACTTTTTGTCAATATAAAACTTGACAAATTTTTGTGCCTTTCTACCCCCACCACGTTTGTCATCATCGGCTGTTACACGATATGTTGGACGAATTTTAATTTTCTAGCTGATTTGATATGCTCCGAATCAAACGATATTCTTATGATGTGATTTGGAGGTATATCACGCATTATATAAACAAATAACTGATGGATAGCTCGCTCTAATAAGGAAATATCCTGCTTGACATTCGTACGAGGTGGATCGTTTACCCGAACTTGAACTGCACCACCACTCCATAAAAATGTTGTAATAAACTCCTTCCTCTCCCAAGCTATAGGAAATAATATTTCTCCCCTACGGGGCTGTCCATAAATCACGTAGCCTCATTTCAGTCCTTTTATCACCCCTCCTCCCCCATGTAGCCCAACGTAGCTTTTCAGTAGACCCCCCTTCCCCCCCTCCTAAAGAGCTACGTAGCTTATTTTTCAAAAATCAAATAAAATTGTCATCTTGAAATGAAAAAGTTCATGCGGTTTCTATCAACTTTATTCATTGAATGTATCCAGCTGAGTGAATGGCGAAACAAGCCAATCATGCAAGTTTTCAATTACGGGCAATGCGAAATCTACTTACCTGCAGGATGAAGTAGTTTAAATAAGCTGTGTCTTTCTTTGTTTTTTTCTCTTTCAGCTCTTTGATTTTACCCTCTACATTAGTTGGATACGAGGCTTTGTCATCTTTCAAACACTTCCATATATTATTTACATTACTTTGTATTCTTTCTCCTGATAAAGAATTTCGATGACAGTCACGATAAGCATCGAACAATCTTTGGTATAATGACATTATATGTCACTTTATAGTAATAATTGACACTGTGAGAACTAGATTACTTTTAACACTTCACAGCGGTACGCATGCTCGTGCGTGAACCAAGACTGATCGAGTAAAGCTTATCGCCGCCGGTCGCCCGCGTCAAAACAAAACACAACATGTAAACAGAGTGCTCGGGAAAAATAGTATCGCGGCGCCACCTTCAACTATTAGTTTCGACTTTTAATTGCGCGCGTCATTTGAAAAAATTCTCTCAGTAATTTTTGAAAATACATTGGTAGAAAAAAGCTACGTAGTTCTAATCGAAACCCCTCCCCCCCTGCATGTATCTCAACGTAGCCTTTAGACTAATTTGGGCAGGACCCCCCCCCCCCAGGCTGGGCTACGTGATTTATGGACAGCCCCTACCTTCATTCTCCTTAGTTCATCTGCCAATTTAAGCTAGTTCTCCAAAGAGAATAACAACCCGTATTTCGTGCTCCTGCAACTCCTGCTGCTCCTGTGCCTCGTGCTGTTCGGAGAGACTCTCGTGCTGCTCCTCATCATGTTCTTTCTGTGGACGTTCCTGACACTCTTTTTCGTGCTGTTGGTCCATGTATTCCTCGACCTGTTCTTTGCATCAGACACCAACCTAGATCCGATTCTGTCTCCGAAACTATCATATTTTTAAATATTCACTGCATGTGCTTCGCGTCCCTCAAGACATTCACTCATCGTTTTTCATAAAGAAATAAACACATTTTCGTAAACTTTATGATTTATTTGAGCTCTAAGGCAACGACTATGATACAATCATATAAATATACATTCTTATTTGGAGTACATTACAATAATAGGATGCTGAAGGAAGCTTAATCAAACAGCAAATTCCCTGAAACATAAATTAAATATTACGACAAAAAAAATACGACAATGAGGATGGGCCGGTTTGCGTCACCTGCAATCTGCATTATTTTAGCTTCTGTTAATATATCCTTTAAAAAGTACAATGTGTTAAAATAAACTAGTTATATTTTCAAGTCAGAAACATATCTAGAAAGAATACAACTGCAGGAGACTGGTGCCCTCCTCAGTATGTAACGGAACCAATAATAACTGGTTTTGTTCTGGCTTCAATTGTTTCTACCTCTTTCCTTTTGTACCTTCCTTGTGTACCATCCTTTTGTACCTCCTTTACATGACTGATGTTTGGTGGTGTCCAGGATTCATCAGGACAACAATCTCCGCAGTCGCGGGTGCCTCGGGTTCGTGTGCGGCCCTGGGATCCTCGGGTTCGTGTGCGGCCCTGGGTTCCTCTTGACCAGCCTGGTGGATCGAGTAGCTGGGAGGGGCGGGAAGAACGCCAGTACCGCTCTACCACGTCCCGAGTCACCACCTTTTGTCGCGCTCGTGCCGTTTCATTTTCTCATGTATATTCAGTTATGATTTCTACAGTGCGGATTCGGCGTGTTTTCTTCAGAACTTTCAGATATCTTGCTTTTCCAAGCAAGGTATAATAAATGGTGATAAAAGAGAAAAAAAACCTGTTGTTTATTCTCGGATACGCGGGATTTCTACTCAGTTCAATCTGCATCATCTTTCAGCACGACCAGTTCCAGTTATTATTATTGTCGTTAAACTCAACATTACCCAGGCGTCCACCATTTTGGAATCCCTGGTGCTGCGACTCCGCCTACCTCGTCAGTCAGCGATCAGCACTGTTTCGGGTGTTGGGAGTCTTCAATCCAGACCGACGATAGGTATTGTTAACATCAAAGTTTGCTCTCGCATCAATCCTGAGGTAAAATTTATTGTCAAAGCTATAGTCATGTTTCGACTCACTTCTTATATTCCACCTGATGGTCTTGTTGTTGAGGACTGGTATCATTTAAACGGTTTAGAGTTGGCAGATCCTTACGCTCAGAAAAGGGGGATTTTAGAGATGATTTTAGAAGCGGATGTCTACGCTTACGTCCTCGAAGAAGGATTAAGGAAAGGGAAATTGGGTACTCCGACAGCTCAACAGACTCAGTCGGGTTGGATTTTGTCAGGACTCATGTCAGATGAGTCAAGTTCAGGTCAATTTTCGATCGTGGGTTTATAAAGTACGGTAGACCGCGAAATCATATCGTTGTTTCGCAGGTTTTTTGTCCACTAGGACATACCTGCAAAACTTTCTCGATCGAATATGGCTGAGGATGACTGTGAGAAGGACCCGGAACTGCATCAGGTATATGCGCATGTCATGAAAGAATATGCACAGCTCGGAAAGATGGAATTGATCACGGAGGTCAAGGATCTTCAACCCACAACTGGATACTATCTCCGACATCATTGCATGCTCAAGGAGAGTAGCTCGAGCACAAAACTTCAGGTGGTGTTCAACGCTTCGCAACGCACAGAGACGGGGCTGTCTCTGAATCATCTACTCTATCCCGGCCGATACGCAGTCGTTTTTACGGCGAATATCGAGAAGATGTTCCGTCACATCTGAATCCATCCGGAGGCTTCCAGAAAGTGCTCTGGAGATCGTCCCCAGGTGAGGAGATTCGCACCTACTGGCAGAAAACCGTCACTTTCGGTTTTGCTTCATCGCTTTATCCGGCGATACGAACTCTCCTTCAACTTGCCGAGGATGAGGGCAATGCATACCTTCTTGCTAATGATTCATTACTAAGAAAAGGAGGTTCCATTCTTAAAAAATGGCTCTCCAACCGAGATGATGTATTGGAAGGAATCCCACCTGAATTCAAGGAACCATCTACTTCCTTTTACTTTGATCAGGATCTCATTTTCAGAGCGTTGGGAATTTTGTGGCAGCCAGCTTCTGATTGCTTTCGATTTCAGATAAGTCTACCAGCGGAGCTGACCGTCGTTCTTTGAAATTGCTCGTATCTTCGATCGGATCAGATGGTCGGCTCCGGTAACAGTCAGAGCCAAGATTTTCATGCAGGGCCTTCGGGCTCTTAAACTGGATTGGGATCAACCTCTGCCAGGTGACTTTGTCAGGACCTGGATGAATTTCCGCAAACAACTGCCGGAACTCTCGTCTCTGATCATTCCGCGATGGGTGGGCTGGTCCTCGGACAGCGTCTATGAGCTGTACGGTTTCGGCAATGCCTCAGATAAGGCGATAGGAGCGGTCGTTTATCTACGAAACGAAATGCCTAATCAGGAAACTTTTGTCATACTTGTGATGGCAAAAATGAAGGTTGCACGCAAAGGAGAAATTTCGATTCCAAGACTGGAACTGTGTGCAGCCCTTATTTTGGGTAAGTATCATGGCTCACGTCAGATCAGTTCTTCGTTTGCCTTGCTCGGTAGGTTGTCATTTATGGCTGTCATTCGTCGGATTTGGTGGCATGGACCATCTTAGTTGGCTCAACCTCTCGATTGTTGGCCCCAAACGATGGGAACCAGTGATCTTTCAGTTAACCCAGAAGAGCGAAAGGTAGTACACTCTGCCATCCTTGGGCAAGAACCGCCTTGGCGGCTCCTTACATAGTTCTCCGCACTGACGAAACTGTTAAGGCTTACTACCCTTTGTCTGCAGTTTGCAGAACGACTACGCAAAGGAATAATGGACAGGTCACCTTGTTATCTTACTTCTAGCATGCTTGATCAAGCTCTACGGCGCTCGATTGGACACACACGACGGAAACATTTCTCTGAAGAAATCCTTAGGGTTAAGAAGGGTCATTCTATGGCAGTAGGGAGTCCGTTGTCAAAACTCTTACCTTTCTTGGACAAGGATAGCTTGTTGAGACTTGAAGGTCGCTCAGGACACGCCGTCCTCGACTATGATGAGCGATGCCCGTATATCCTCCCGAAGGTCTTTCCAATCACAGTTTTGATCATTCGCAAGGGACATCAATTTGTGATGCATGGTGGCCACAACTAACACTCTCATATCTCCGGAGGAGATATTGGATAATATCGGGTCGTTCGGCGGTTGAACGGGTACTGAGTCGTTGCGTCACTTGCGCTCGACACCGGGCACTACCTTGTACTCAAGTGATGGCTCCTCTGTCATCCTTCCGGGTCAAACCAACCTCACGACCTTTTGCGGAGGTTAATTTGGATTATGCTGGTCCTATTTGGATACATATTTCAAAAGGACGTGGTTACGGAGCCGTTATCGCCGTTCCAGGCTCTACTTTACAGGCCGCTGCTCTAATCTGAAGTCTACTCGGGTGGGCGCTTTTTTCTTACTAGCCCAAGGTGGACGCTTTTTCCACTAGCTCAAGGCGGGCGCTTAATTTCCACAGCTGAAGCTTGGCACGTTCTACATTCAACGCGAAGGTTTTCGTGACATGTCACGAAGGTGGGCGTGATGTCCAGGATTCATCAGGACAACAATCTCCGCCGTCGCGAGTGTCTCGGGTTCGTGTGCGGACCTGGGTTCCTCTCGACCAGAACCGCTCTACCACGTCCCGAGTCACCACCTTTTGTCGCGCTCGTGCCGTTTCATTTTCTCATGTATATTTAGTTATAATTTCTACGGTGCCAATTCGGTGTGTTTTATTGTATTCTTCGGAACTTTCAGATATCTTGCTTCTTCACGCAAGGTATAATAAATGGTTATACAAGAGAAAAAAAGCCTGTTGTTTATTCTCGGATACGCGGGATTTCTACTCAGTTCAATCTGCACTATTTTTCAGCACGACCAGTTCCAGCTATTATCATTGTTGTTAAACTAAACAGGTGGTGACTGACGTTATAGATTGATACACCACTATATAGCGAATTAGCTCTTTGTTTGAACATGACTTTATTTACGAAACATTTTCTCGCTTGGAGTTAGTGTTCGGGGTGATAATTTACACAATGAATGCTACAAACTGTGACATTGCCTCGGATGACAGGACTGACACTTTCATTAACGGACCGCGTGCCCCCGGAAAAGTGTCAGGTAATGAATGGACACAGGGTGCGTGGAATTGCAGAGATGTAAATAATCTAAAAGAAAAGGAATTGCGGGACACTATGCGCGTAAGGAAGCTTGATATTTTGTGCGTACCGGAAACAAAGAAAAAGGGATATGAGATGAACAAGGTGGAAAATGGTCTTGAACTCTGGTCAGGAGTGGACAAGAAATCACATGCTATTATGGGTTAGAATGGAAGTAGGAATCAGAAGACTGTTTGTTGTAGCATGCTACGCTCCTGTTGATGGTGACAGTAAAGAAGGCAAAAAACACCTTCTGGGACTCGTTGAATGATATAATAGAAATATGTGAATGATCGACTCTGTTGCAGTGGACGAAAGACTGAGAGGGCTTGGGAAAGATACAAGGGCTATGAGAGGTTCTGAATGCTGGGCAAATCACTACCTCATAGTTTCAAAAATGAACCTAGGTCAAGAATGGAGAAGAAAAATTATCAAAAAGTCGAAACAGACGTGAGGCAGATTAGAGGATTCGCAAAAACTAGAAGTACAAAAAGTATATTGTGAAAAGCTGTATAAATATTGAGGGCATCACAAAGATGATTGAAAGACAGAATTAGTCAAGAAAAATGTAGAGGGTGCATGGATAATACTGCGGAATGGAATCTTTGAGAGTGCTTTAGAAGCGTGTGGTACTGCGACTGTAGGAAGAAAGTCTGGTGATTCGTGTGGAATGATGAAATACGCGCGAACGTCAACGAGGAAAAAGAAGCGTACTCAAGAATGCTGAAAACTAGAGGCCTTAGCGATAGGGAAAGGACTAATGTTATAAATCATTATAGGGGGAAAAAGAGGATAGGAAATATACTAGTAAAGAAAGCAAGGATAAACCCAAAACGGAAGAAGATACAAAAATGCAAAATGATTCTGAAGGAAAGGAGAAACTGTCCTGAAAATGGGTAAGAAAGACAGGAAAAGGTGTAACGCTACTTTTTCAAGCAAAATAAATTTATTGATGGTCTCTTTAAATAGCGCACAAAGGACCCTATTCGAAAGAAATTAAGCTAAATGAAACATAGAATTTTTGGGCGCCAGTCCATGCTCGGGACAGAGGTAAACCAATGAAACCGAAGTAAGTAAAAAAAAGATAATCAGGAATATATATCCCAAAAGGGAGTAGGAACCTCACTGAACGCTGAACATTTCAGGACAAAAAAAGGTAAAGACAACCTCACGAACTTCAATAAAGAAGGTTTACGCCAAATTAAACAAGCGATAATACACACGAAAAATGTATTAGGTAATGCGGTACCCAAAGATAAGATAATCCAAACTAAGCGAACTTGAAGATTATAGTAAAAATAATAAAAACCGAAAAAGATAATAAAAGGTAAAGAAATATCAAAATACGCGAAAGGTAAATTCAAATCGATACGCGAAATTAGGGTCGACAAAAAACTACTAAGTCAGTCTAAACAAAAAAGGTAAGGGGGGGGGGGGTTAGGTTATTACAAAGCTCATGTTAAATGACAGCAAAAGTACCAATTTATTCAGGAACTCGAAAGAAATCCTAACATAGGCATATCATAAAAAAATTACAATAAAGCCATACTAGAAATATAAAACGATTCGAACATGGGTGCAGAGATCTCGAAATTAAACATTAAAATTTGCACAAAGATTAGGAAAATAGGGAGGAATCGCAATAAAATAATCTTGAAGGGCAAATCGTGTAAAAGATACAAATCAGTCCCCGAATAACAATAGCAGACGTTAGCGTACATATTATTAAGGAAGTCAATATCAAAGGTCATCAAAAGGCGATAAAATTAACGGACAAAAGTGTTTTCGCTCAACAAATAAATGATGGGTCATAAACGATTATAATAACGTAAACGGAAAAGGGAAACCTAATAGGGAGTACAATACGGGGTTCTTGAAAATACCAAAAAGGGGTTACAAAAGTAAGATACCAATAGAGTTCTTGACGATACAAAAAAAAAGCAAGTTCGTAAAGTAGGTGCAAAGACGTTTTTGAAAATGTATATATGGGGTTCTCGGAAACAAACTCAAAAGGGGGTTCCCAAAAATAAACTCAAAAGGGGTTCTCTGATAGTAGACACAATGGGGTTCTCTAAAAGTAGACACAAAAGGATTTCTCTAAAAGTTGACACAAAGGTTCTCAAAAAGTAGACACAAAAGGGGTTCTCTAAAAGAAGACACAAAAGGGGTTCTCTTAAATGAACTAAAAAGGGGTTCTCTTGAAGTAGACACAAAAGGTTCCCAAAACTGGGGTTCTCAAAAATAGACACATTGGGAGTTCTCAGAAATAGACTCAAAAGGATTCTCTGAAAGTAGAAAAGAAAAGGCAATATTGGATCGGCATTAGAAAAAAATGCAGTGGGTCTCCAAATGAGGTATAAAACTTTCGCGGTCTCATCATCAAAAGGCATGAGATCAGAATAAAAGGCAAAACTTTCGGGGTCTCATTATCAAAAGGCATGGGATCTCAGAATAAGAGGTAAAACTTTTGGGGTCTCATTATCAAAAAGGCAGGGGATCTTAAAATAACAAAAGAGTCAACATAATTAACGGCATTCGGCACTTCGGAACACAAACAAAATTACAAACACATATTATCACACATCACTATAGATGGATAAAAAATGTAGCATGTCGTAAAAACAAAAGCGATAAGTGAAAGGCAATTATTAAAAGATGTTTAGCCAAGCAGCAATTTATTTTGGATAACAGGCAAAAATGCCAATAAATTTTACAAAGCATCTTGGCGAAACCATTAACAAGAATTGGAGTCCTACCTTAATTGCTGTTGTCGAAGGTCGGGACCCCTTGTTGTCACTTAGAGTTTACAAATTATACAAGAGATCGTTTGCACGCTTACCGGTGCTTTTATAAAACGGGGAAAATTAGATGATTAGATAAGGGCTGATGCGCACGAACTTGCTTTCGGAAATTCGCAACGGCCGAGAGAGAGATGAACAATGAGGCCCGAACTCCTTCGCACGAGAGAAAGTGAGCAGCGAGAGTCCTTTCATTTGAAACTTCAGAGCCGGCTGTGTCCTGGTAGCTGGGTGGAGAACGAGGAACCCTTTCTCCTTAATGTAGGTTTGGAGTAGTTCCTCGATACTCCCGATAAAAGAAAAAAGCAAAAAGACTTGAAAAGCCAACGAATGCCTGCTAACAGAAACACCCATAAAAAAATATTTTTAGGAGAGGTTACCTATTCTTATACTGAATTTTGTAGTAACCGCCTCGGTCGATCCTCACCAGGAACGTGCCTTGGATCTCAGACGACCACCAAAATTGTAATCCCTCCTATCATTGGAGGTAGAACCAATTAGTTCACCTTGAATGTCAATAGAAGATTTGATAACGATAAAAAAATCCAGAAAGCTATGTTGGGACCAGAGATGCGAAGATATATGCAGGTGTGGAGTGGATAGATCCAGTTGATCGATCTAGAGGTTGCCGGGAAGCTGCATGGTTTTCGCTCGAGACCGCAGAATTTCGAAAGTTAACAGATAAAAGGTCAAACACAGCCCTAGATTTATGATAAAATATAAAAGGTATAAAATGAAGTGACGAGACACATAAATAAAACATAAAATAAATCGCAACAAGATAAAATGAAATAACTAAATAAAACATAAGAGAGGAGTGCCGAATTTCCTACCCTCCGTGAAAACAAGAGAGCATCAACTTTGAAATGAGTTACGCGATATGAACTTTGTGAAATGCAGAAAATTTGCAACGTCACAACTCCCCACTCCCAGGGGAGGACCAAACAGGCCTCAATTTACAAGGGGAGACAAAACAAACGCAAAAAAAGAATTAATAGTAAAAAAAGAGGCAGGAACCGTAATCCGAAATGACCAGCCAAGCAAAGGAAACTTCATCATATTAAATGATTGAAATGCGGGACTCCTTGACTGAATAGAATCAAGATAAATAAAATCAAATAAAAAAAAGAAACAAAATCACAGTAGTGAAAATAAAAGTCATAAAATCAAAAAGAAATCATAAAATCATAAATAAGCAAGAAAAACGAGAGAATGAAGAAGTAGAAAATAGAGAAAAAAACAGGAGAGAAGAGAAAAGACAAAACAGAGATAAAAAAAGCGAGAGCAAGCGAGGTAGAGAACAGGCAGAAATTTGAAATCGACAAAAAAAATGCGAAAGGAGAGAGAAGAAAATATAGAAGCGTATGATTTATATTTTATTTGAGCCGTTCAAACTTATAATTATGTATCAAAACAAAAGAAGTGGACCATTTGATCGGCAAGAATAACGGAACCAGAAATATGCTTGTATAAAAGCGTAAAGCCAAAAAAGGTAGGAAATTAGGAAAGAAAAATATCGAAAAGTTGAAGAGTAGGAAGACGAAGGGACAAGGATAAATAACGGGGAGAAAGAAAGGAATAGAATAAAAAAAAGGGAAGGGGTCACAGGCAAAGGGTCGCTTAGAGTATAGAGGGACAATGAGAAAAAGGGTTCAGGATCGCAATACGGGTGAGCGGGACTATTTTAAGCGGTAACAAAAGGATTATAGAGGCCGCTGGCACTGCGGGTATCGATGGCCTATTTCTACGCAGTTCCAGCACCCGAATCTCGCTGTGGTATGGAGGAACTGGAGAGTCTGAGGGTTGGCGTCTTTAGGGATAGGGATGTTTAGGGAGAGGAGGGAGCGGATTTTGAGTTTCTGATTAGA
>WSXT02248113.1:0-30200 GCA_011762715.2 Neuroterus valhalla | reverse complement strand
TGGTAACCCTATTAGTAGCAATGCTACGGCCAACGTAGCCATCAAAGTCATTGGAGGAAAGCTCAAGCCCTACCGCGACGACAACGCAAAAACACCACGTCAGGGGGAGCACCACGGGTTATTATTATTATTATTATTATTATTATTTTTATTATTACTATTTTATTATTATTATTTTTTATTTGTTAATTTTTTATTTAATTCTTTTTTTATTTATCATTTTATTATTTTTTAAAATTTTTTTATTTTTTATTTTTTAAAGTTTTGAATTTTTTTTTGGCGACAACACGCTTTTTTGTGACGACACGTCTGAGGCAGGGCTTCTTCCACGTTGCCTTACTGATGAGTCCAGTGAGAGTTGCCCAGGACAGAACGTTAGGGAGATATTGCGATAATATCTTAATATCTGTTCAAACAACATCTATTCAAACAACATCTTGAACTACAGACCAGATGATCGACATTTTATTTACATCTTTACTAGAACCAATTTTGGAAATTTTTGAGAAAATTTTTTTCAAGATTTTAACATTGCAAGTACAGCTTCCTATAGTGAGTAATCAATGGGGCGATTTATCCTCGTGACGTTTTTTGATGAAATCAAAACTGTCAGAGTTGTGGCACTTCCAAAATTCGAAAACATAAATAAAAAGATCATTTTTGGACGAAAAACGGAAGATATGAAAAAAAGGTAAGGGAGAAAGAATGTTTCTTTTTGGAAGCCCTACAAAATGGTATCCAGAACTTTTTAAATTTTCTCAAAAAATCGATGAATTATATTTTGGTCGCGCAAAAAGTAATGAAAATCAATCTGATTCAAAAATATAAATATAAAAATATAAATCTGATAGCACAAGTGGTTTCTGCTTTATTCATAAAAAAAACATAAAAACAGTAACTTTTGGACAATTGGCACAAGCTAAGGAATAATCGAATCGACACAAGTTTTTTACCAGGAAAATATCTCTACATGTGTCATCAACTTCTTGAACAGGATATGTAGTTTCCATCTCGATCAGGGAATATAACTATAGAAATGAAATAATAAAATTTTTGAAAAAAAGGATTGAGGAGAGAAGTCATTCACCCGAAAAATATCTGAAAATTTGTTATAATTTTTCCCAGTGGAAGCTCAGTTTCTGTTTCAATCGTAAGAAAATAAATTAAAAACTAAGAAATTCCATTTCTAGAAAAAAATTAGGAAACAAAATTTCTCTACTGCTTTGCACATACTTTTTATCGAGTCCGCAGCACGAGACACGCGAAGAGAATGTATTCGTTAAAGCTGGAGAAGCTTCGACAATAGAGAATTCACACTCATCAAATAAAAGTATCCGACATTTCGCTTTTGAGTTTCACAAGCTTTATATACAACTGTAGGGAGGTAAAAAGGCCGAGCGCGTAGTGCGAGGTAAATTCATAACCGAGCGCGAAGCGCGAGGCTAGATTATCATCAAGGGCGAAGCGCGAGATCCAAAAGACGCGCGCCCTAGGCGCGCTGAAACTTGCAAGCAAAGCAAGCCGCGCGTGAAGCGTGCGACGAGCATATGCCCGCGCAGCGAGCAGATTTCCAAGAGTAGTTTTCAGGTTATCTGAAGATTTCCCGTAAAATCACTTTCTGCACTTTTGGAGAGCTCAGGGAAATACCAAAAGTGTGACAGGCCTACATTGAAATGTGAGGCACATTGCATTTTGAGAGTGGTTCCTATGTGAAAGGGGTGTATTTTGAAAAATTTTTCTTATACTTCTGAAGAGCTCAAGGAAGCCCTGGATTCTGGTGCATCCTAATTGAAAGATTCGTCAAGCGTGCTCTAATTAAGATGCTGGCGTCATAACCTCGACAAGAATCTCGGTTTTTGAGAAAAATATGAGAGCTCGAAAATCAACATTGATGCCCAAAAATAACCCATAAATCGTATATGCTCAAATTTGGGTATGCTGAATTTTTTATTTTAGGGGTGTTTTTTTTCACAGGCTTGGTTTATGGAAAATGGATTTCTGCACTTTCGAAGAGCCTAAAATAAGCCCAAAATTCTGGTGTTTTATCTTTCAAATTCGTTAAATTTGTAGTAGTTGAGGTGTTAGCTGCCATCACCTCTACAAGAACTTGTGAGCAATCTTCGCTCATGCGTATAAAGCGGAATTGGCAACAGTGTACTACAAGTTCAGCTTTAACCTCGTCTGATAGCGTTGTTCCTCTTAGAACAGCCTACTCCTGCGCTGATACGGAAATAGGAAAGTTTTTGCAAGACAAAGGATGCTCAGCAGACTATGTTCAATCGTCATTTTATTGTGTCGAATGCGTGTTTGCACAAAAGGAATCTTGCCCATAAGCTGTCCAAAAGACTGCCTCTTAGGAAACCTTGTCGTGTTCAACCATGCCGTTAATAGTGGAAAGAAAGTTCTTTTGCATTGTCACTTAGAGAGAAAGAAATAGAATTTCTGAATTGCCTATGCGGCAAGAATAATTAGATGTACATGGTTTTGAGAGGGCATCTTTCTTTCTCCTCTACAAGCGTTATTAAGTGACGTTCCTATTAATTTATGAAATGATTATTCATTTGTTTTTTTTATACTTACAGAATGGAGTTTGCAGAGTAGTTCAAGACCTCGATATGTTGTTGGTACTTTGGTCAGAGACAGAGGTAACGTCTGCTACCTAGAATAGTGATGCATGAGTGCAGATATCTATTTCATGGGCAGTCGTGATTATTATTTATTCTTACCTTATGTTATCCAATGTGTTTATAAAAAACACTACGCTTACTACTGCGCATGTCAAAGATATCCGCATACTTTGATCATTGACCTTTACGCTCGAAGTAAGAACAAAAATACGAATTTCCAGTGGCGTAACTACGCAGACATACGCGGATCATAGATCCCTCAAATCTCATGTTTGCGCATTGAGGATGAATCTGCAAATTTGAATAATAGCTATTTTTCTTTTCGGAAACAAAATGGATTCGAATAAAAAAGAAAATCTGGATCGAGAATAGACGCATTAGATTTTCGGTTGAATGATGAATCTCCAACATGAAAAAATAATTTTGAGAAAAAAATACGTTATATAATACAATAATTTTTTGTTTGTTGAGAGCGATACATTTTTACCGAAAATAAAATAGATCAATTAAAAGTCACGGAATCAATTCCGATCGAAGGAATAACAAACTATGCGAGAAAAGGTTCAATCTTCAACCGGGGGCTGAATTTTCATGTGAATAATAGATTCTTAACCAGAAATATTATTTCTCTTCAAAGAAGACAGCGTACTAGGAATTTGAATTTTAAGTTCATATATTCAATTTTCAACCGCAAAAAATAAATTTTCGACAATGCACTTTAATTTTCTACTGAAGAAGACTTGAAGACATGAATTTGAAACCATTTTTAACACACGTGAAAATTTTTCAACCTGAGAAGTAATTTCCGAATAATAGAATGAATTTTTGACGACAAACAATCAATCTTTAACGAAGAAGCTCTTCTTCTAGAGTCATCAGTTGGTCGTTGAGGCATGATTTTTCTGAACAAGGAAGATGAAGTCCAACAATAAAGAACAACCGAATTTTTAATGGAAAACAAGCATTTTTAACCATTTAGTAAAATTTCGAAATAAATAGTACAATCCATACTTATGACTGATCAATTCCTGAACAAACGTTTGCATTTTCAACAGAAAAGATTAATTTTCACGACAAAGAATAGATTCTAGCATAAAACATAAAACTTAAATAAGATAGTTGCATCCATTGAATTCATTTTCTTCATTCTAATTGATGGTTGAAAATTCATTCTTCGGGTCAACCCAAAGAACAAATTTCCAACCAGATTTCTCAATCTGCGACTAGAAAACGAATTCCCAACAAAGAAGTTCAACTTTTATGTATAAATTGACACTTTAACTAAAAAGGTTTTTCTTCAAAATCGAGACCAGTAGAGTTCAACAAAGAGATTTAATTTTCTGACTGAATATTCGAATGCTCAACCGAAACAGAGTATTGTTTTACTGAACATTTCCATTTCTGAACGAAGACAATGAAATTTCTACCGGAATAGAATGATTTTCGAAACAAGAAGGTCAATTTCCAACGAAACAATTGATTTTAAACCCTAGAAGAATTTTAAATATAAAAATTTGAAAGATTTCACTGGAATTGTCGAACTTATGAACGTAGAGTGAAATTTCCACCAGAGGGGATCCATTTTCAACATTGTTTTGGGATCTCCAAGAGAAGAATCAAATTAAAAAACTCACTATTGAAATATCCCAAATGCTACAAAGTAAATCCGATGATTTTCTCTGTTCGAGTAACGCTACTGCATTTTCAGATGTTCGAATATTTCACGTTACCTTTGTTGGTGAATAATCATAAAATTGTTGCATGTTTATCTCACTGGAGTAGACATCTTGATTAATATTCTTTTTTCCTCTACAGTGGCAATACCTGCTAATGATATACCTCCAGGGATGCCTAAGCATAGCGCTCGACTGCTCATGAGCGATGGAACTATATTTTGGGATTTCATGATTCCTTTAGATATGGATGCTCCACTACCCCCATTCATGAGGATGCACAATAACCGCCATGAATTTCATTGTCGCTACGCGTTCATGCAAATAGGAACAGAGGAACGTTATAGGTCAAAAATATATCTCAATGGTTTCCATTATGCAGGTGGTCATGATCCACTTAAGCATTTTTCGGATATAATGTTTATACAATTGGAGAGTGGTGATTATTATGTTACTGTCTCGGACTTCGTACCTTTCGATGTTGATATTCCACATCATATAAATGATTACGCTGACCGTGTTTTTGTATCAGTAAGATTGACAAAAAAAGTTTTATCAGCTAAGATAGCAAAAGGCTTCATAGTCAACTTCTAAAACATTTCCTCAACAGCACGTCACTATAAGAAGAGTGCGTATCAGCCATCATATTCTTTATTGATTACATAGTCAAATATTTGTAAGTCCTACTGCAATAAATTTGTTTTTTGACCATATATGCTGTATTTACATATGTCTCCCGTCCTGAATTTTGCCATTATAAGAACATTGAACCAAATGTTTGTTGGAGTAAGCATAAACTGATCCATGTCTGAAGTAATGGCCCCTTATAAGCGAGGGGCGTAGCACTCTGAAATCTTCGCCGGCTGACGCACAATAGCGCGCGTGCAGTCAAGTGAAGTATTGTGAAATCATTGTCGAGCGTCACGAACTCTGGAATTTGACTCAGGGGCAGATGAGCTCTGCGCATGCGTATACTCACCTACCCGAGAGATCAGCATCGTTTCGCGAAAACAAGGTAAAGCGTTAAAGTTTGCAATCAGGTGAATTCGTAAGAAATCGTCGATCAATGTTTCGACTATTTCAATAGACTTCAGAGTGCGACGCCCCTCGCTTATAAGGGGATTTAAAGAGTCATTCAAATAACGATTCACATGTGAACGTTTGAACAGACTGATTAACCCACATGTTAACTAATAGGCGCCAACGCCGGCATATCAATTGAGGCGGCCACTCGATCAGTTCTTCTAGAAATTCATTCCAAATTTTTGTAACTTATCACCAGGCCAGCCATAAGATATTCTCGACTCAACCTTCCACTGCTGTAAAAAATTGCTACCCCTCAGTAGAAGTTTATTGGGCTTCTGCTCAGAAAACTTTCCAGTGATAAAATCTTCGCTGGATTAGTAGAAAAATAGAATGAATACTGATGGATATTTAAAATTGTGATAGTGTTTCATATGTCTCACTCCATTGTCGAGCAATCATAGTTCTTCAAACGTTTAGGAACAGAGAAACTATATCCGTTTGTGCGTGATGATCCAGGTATCTTCATGCAAAAGCGAATGAATTTTATGGATTCCGGAAGAATATCTATGAAGAATATCCCAACCGTTTTGCCGTAAAAAAACTCACGGCATCGAATGATAACGAGATTCCTGTTCGCCATATCCAAGCTTGGGTTGATAACATATCTCGTGAGCTGACAAGCTCGTCTTTTGGAAAATTATTTTTAGAAAATTGTACGAGTACTATAGCGTCCATGTTTAGTTCATTGTTTTCCACTAGTATTGAACCTTTCCCGTAATGATTCGAGCAGTTGATCGAATATTTCAAAGAAAATCTGTTGATACATTTTTTCAGGATTTGCAAAAGCGCGCGTTGCAACGTTTGATCACAAATCTAATCTTTTAAGAATTCTTCCCTACTGTAGAAAATTTGGTTTTTTAAGTCTAATTTTTGAACATTCTCTAACGTTTGATTCTAAACTTTGCCAAATTTCGATTCCTGGGAAATTTTCAGAGCTTTGAAAACTCCCTTAAACTTTTTCAATGAATCGCATTGAAAAGGAAAATAAATTCGAATGATTCAATTTTTCCTTGGAAGTCAGATACCTTCGCCGAAAGGCACTTGTTTACTTCAGGGTTAGATACCATCTTATGAACAAAATCCATCAGCGGTAAATAATTTGCACTCTCTGTCTTGATAGATTTAATCTTTGGGTTTACCCTGTAAAATATAAAAATGATATGTGGAATGTTGATTCTTGAAAAAATAGGTACAAGTACGATTCAACAAAAAACACGTATATTCATTCCTCGGATTTTTTATGGATTCAATGGAAATATTCTCCTCGTTGGAGAGTACTCTGCTAAGGCTGGTTTTTCCTTTTCGTCTTCCACTTCAGGCTGCTTTTTGATATCTTGTAATTCAGCGACATGTTCAAGCGAATCTCACGAAATTCTTGCAAAAATCGCATCATCCATTGGGTCCTGAACAACAAGATTCAAATTGTGCGCACTGCAATGAACAAAGGCAGAACGTTGTTCTATTTTTTTTACACGTGCTTGCAACCCTGATGAACGGCCCGGTCGTAACACTAACCTCGCAACTCTTCTATTGGCAATCGTAAACGAACTAGTACATCCTTCACCATTTCGACGAGCGCTTCTGATGCAGTGCCATTCATGGAGTCGAACCTGAAGAAATTTTTTGAGGAGACAAGAGGTTTTGACACGAAGCGAATACTCACCAAAGTCTGCTCTATTTTCGAGACGTCTGAGGTACCATTTTGTAAAATTAAATAGCATTCGGAACTTCGAATTTCTTCCGAATGTTTGAAAATAAATTTTGAAGCTGATGTATAAAAAAAATTCATCGTGTATGCCATGATGCAACTATTTGTGTTCCCTACTATTCAACTATGTATCCAACTTAACCCTTATGTGCGCACCCGGGTACCCGGGTACCCACCTCAAGTTTTAAATAGTTTTATGAGCGCAGGTATGCACGGAATCATTCTGAATCAATTTATATTGTTAATTGAACATAAATGGAAGGTATTTGAACTATTTCTTAGACTTCTAGCACGAAGTATACACTGCAAAGAGTAGTTGAATCAGAGGCCTTAAGCGCTCGACAGGTGGTCCGCGGCCATTTTTGGTTACTTTATCGATGGCAGATACATTTAGGAAAATTATGACTGCTGAAATGATTGATATGATAGTGCGTTATACAAATCAAGAAGCGAAAAGAGTCCATGAGAAATGTAACGAGAAAGATCCAAGATCGGTGAGGTCGAGGCGGTCCGTCACGGCACCCGAGATGTACGCATTTTTCGGCATATTGATTTGTTCTGCGGCGAATGATTCTAATATGGATCATATAATTGATATGCGGAAAAGTACATCTTATGCACTGTTGGGCTCTAATAGATTTCGGCTAATAATGCAATTCATTCGTTTTGACGATGCAAATACACGTCGGGCTAGAGCAGGAAACGATAAAGCTGCTCCAATTCATGACCTATGGACAATGTTCAGTGACGATTCGAGAAAAATGTAATTCCGTCAATTCTTTACACTGGTAAAATCGGCAACGTTCGCGAAAAAAATCAAGGCGAGAGAGTAGTGAAAGAACTTGCAGAGCCATACCGGGGAAGCGGTCTTAATATTACTGTGGATAACTATTCCACCACACTACCTCTTGCTGAAGCATTATTATCAGAAGGTTTAAAAATTACTAGAACTTTGAAAAAGAATAAACCGTATATACCAACAGAATTCAAAGCTAACAAATCCAGGTCAAAGTATTCTTCACTTTTTGCTTTTCATGGAAATAAAATTACACTGTGCTCTTACGTGCCAAAAAAAATAAGGCTGTTATTATGCTTTCATCTATGCATAACGATGATGCTGTGAACGACGATGAGAGAGAGGAGCCTCACATTATTTGCGACTACCATAAACATAAAGCAGGTGTCGATACCATGGATCACATAGGCGAACTCGAGGGTGGCCCCTTGCTATGTTTTTCAATATGTTAGACGTTGCTGCTCTTGCAGCTTACATAATTTATTATGAAAAGAACATCATGATCAAAAAGAGATCTTACCAAAGACGGCTCGGGCCCTATAGAATGCGAGCAACCTGTATGCGATGAGCACTCTGTCACTAGCGTAACATGCGCCGAATGTACCAAATAAAAGACGATATTATGTTCAATGAAACCTTAAAAATAATTTAAATTGTTCGTTTGCTATCCCTTCCTATGCCATTGTATCATTTATCAACAATAAAATAATTTTCATCAATAATAAAACTTGTTTTCAATGAATTGATTCATATTTCACATAGGGGGTAATCGGGTCCCCGGGCGCGCTCCTCGAGCACCACTATTTCGAACCTATTTTTTCATATTAGAAATTTTTTTTTATACATCTAAATATTGGAATAGATTTGTAAAGAGTTGAAGCGCGAGGATCTGAAGCACCATATCACAAAAAAATTTTTTGAAAAAGGTATTCACAAAAATGTGATGAGCTGGGTATCCGGATGCGGACATAAGGGAACGGCATCTTGAGCTCGAGCTCTCAGAACCCGCAGAAAATTTGATGTTCCTTCTTTGACATGCACCCGTAGAGCCAACCTATGCTGAGCAATCAATTTGATTACACTGCAAATTTTTTGCAGCGCAGTACAACTATCCATAATTTGATCTTGCACAGCATCACCGAAACTTTGAGTCGAAAATTTTATTTTATTGAGGGTCCTTGTCCAGGTCCGAATCCTTTGAGTTCCTAAGGGTCTGAGTCCGAACCCGAAATTCCTAATCCCCTGAGGTTCCAGGTCCGGAACCGATCCATTTATATCCTTGAGGGTCCATTTCTGGACCCGAACCTTTTGAATTCCTAAGAGTCAATGTTCGGACCATTGAGGTACCAGAACTCCTCAAAATTGAAGAGCTCCGAACCCTGCCCCTAACAGCGTTTCGGAGTGTGAGGGATCTCAAATTTCTAGCGAACACACATTTACGGGATGCTAAATTGATTGAGGAAAGGAATATTAATTTAGTTTACAAACTTCATTTGTTCATAAGTGGGAAGAACTTAGAAATTGACTTCGATATGGAATTCGAGGATTTCGAAATGCCACCAAGTGCGTAATCTGCGAGAAATAATGATTACGTTTAATCGGTCATCGATCTCAAAAACCTCCTGTTTCCCGGCTGGTTTGAACAACGTTGTCACCGAACAAGTCAAGTTTGTTTCTTCTAGGACTGAAACATAACAGTCCTCCATTACACAACCTCTTCGTTCAAGGGTTTGGTCACAGGAAAGTCAGACAATTATAGATTAACAATCTGAAAAAAAGATACTCGAAGCCCCTGGAAAAAGATACTACTTAGAGACTTTCTGAGGCACTTCTTCAATAGGTTAGTCATGATAGTTCCAGCGCTGGATTCACCTCAATGCTTGTCTTAGTCAGTGGAAGAAGTGCATCAAGTTCTATGGAACAGGCAATTACTCTTCACGTGCAGGCAAAGCATAGGCGGGGTTTATGACAATGCAATTGGTACTGTTCTTCCGGCATATTCATTGATAACTTTATCGTTATTTTGCTTCGGAAAAGAGATGCCGGAAGCGAGCGTATTGGCGGATTAATTTTCGACGAGAATAGACAAATACATGCACAGTGCCATCTCAAAATTCGGATCGACAACCGTAAGCCTTTTTCCTGAAAACGTAACAGGCAAATTGATTGCACAGATTTTTTCAATTACCAATATCGTCAAGTGTGCGTTAAGATGAATACATTCGGACACAGTTCTTCTCCAAAGTTATTGGAATAAATACGTAATTTAACTACCGATGCATCAGTGGAGGGAAGGCACATCTTTATTTTCGTGGTATCTCCACTGGATCATCTTGCTTATACGCGGCCATTTTACTACACATTTTGAGTATTTTCTCCGTAACTATCAAATCTTGTTCGCAGATCCATGACGTATAGAAGTAGGAGGGATGTTATGTAACTACTTGAGTTATATGACGATCCTGAGCCTGTAGCGTTTAGCAACGACTTTCTAAAAAATTTTCAATCAAAAAGTCGTCTCAATGAAGGACAAACCATGGAAAATTTCATTTGTGATAGAAATACACTTCTTCATGATACAAGTTATAGAGCTGCTACAGAATAGCGAAGGAGGCCAGTACCCTTAAAGAACTTTTGTCAGGATTCGACTTAAAAATTCTTGATTTGACTCCTGAATATAATACTTGCATGTTACTTGCGCTTTCTTATGAATGACTACGACGGTTTTTACACCCAATCGTTTCCAACTAAGATATCTGAAATAACAAATACGTCTGGAATCGTAAATACCCTAGTTGGAAAGAATGAAGCTAGCTCAACTTTATTTGCTATCTGAGGAACCTCGCAGTTCTCAGAAATATCAACAAGATCTTTACAATCGGAAGATGAAAGATATGAAATTGCTCCACTACCTTCGGTCTTATAATGCTTGAAGTACTTTGAAAAAAAGATAAAATTCAGATATCAATTCTGGAGCTATCATATAATTTCGAGGGCGTAGAGAGTCTTTGTCATCAGTTCCTCCAAATGGTTATCCGCGACATGCATATTAGTTTAACCACATGTTTCAAGACAATCGTAGAAATAAAAATATAACCAGAATAGAGAATCGAATAAATTTTATTGATTTAAAAATACCTCAATTTATTAATTTCGGAGATCGTGAAACTCTCGTCTCATTACACAAACTTCCCTGTTATCAAGGAATGAGAATAATACCTGAATCAATATAAAGAATCCACAATCTTTCACTTGGTGATTGTTTCGTCATGACTTTGAGTTAAAGTGGTAGTCTTCTCTGCTTTCTATACGTATTTCGCAAGAAATGTAATCATGAAGAACACATATATAAAGATGGATATCACTGAAGGATCAATATTTCTCTATAATAAAGTCTAGATAAGAAATATTATAAACCAAATCGTAACAATTTCATCTAATATCAATATGCATACAAGTTCAAGCATACTAGAATGCTCACATTAGTTGAGAAAATTACTTTTTCTAAATAAACTGAAAGATAATAAATAATTAAGCAAACATGAAGCTCCAATTTAAAATTGTGTAAGAACGTAATAATGCGAGTTTCGAAGTCTATAGTCCTTTACTAAACATTTTTGATGAATATCAAACGGAAGAATATTCTTCACTTCCACGTCAAAGTTTACATTTCTGGCAGACCTTATTCATATCATATCCTGAAATATTTGAACTTCTATTAGACTTAATTTATATTATCGATCGAAGATTATGGTCAGCGTTAGTTGACTGTGTGTAAAGGGAGAAATTACTGAAAATTGAAAACACACCCATGTTTATTGTCGATCAAAACCATCCTTTTATGCGATGTCGTTTGCTGTCGCGTACATGCTCTACAATTCGACAAACGGAACGAAAGTGGTACCAGAATGACAATAGAGGTCTAATCGACTCCAGAAACCAGAATACTACTGTAGTGCTGTGTGATGTCAGACGGCGTAGTATTATCAAAAAATGTCCAAACCCTCCTCCACCCCCCACCAACTTTACGAACGGAAATTGAGGAAGGTAGCAAAAAGCGTTCACTCCTAGGAAGAAAACGAAGGAAAAATGCTAAATGCGTGTTAATGAGGCGTCTAAATGGGGCACTGTTCACGGGTTGTCTAAAATTTTCAGAGCATGTAGAAAATACTGTTATCTAACGATTCATCCCCTATCCGGCTGAATTGACCGTTTAAAAAGTCAAATAAGAACAATTACATAGCTCCACAAAAAATGAATAAATCAAAAGTGCAAATGAAGAGACCAATTTTCTTAGGTTTTTGGGGTCGCCGAATCCAAATATGACGTTCGTTTGACGCCATCACATCAGGGTTTTTCATAACCTCAAAAAATGTGCTCAAAAACCAAGTTTTTTTTGAAGCGATAAATGCTGAATTTTAGCCTAAATCTACTGTCCGCAGAGCCTCCAAAGTTACGTAATTTTTACTAACTAATCCCAACCTAACCTCGCCTACGCTCGCCCCAATCAGCCGACTACCGTTTGCGAATATTTAATTTACAACGCTTTCTAATCAAACTGAACGTAACCCAACTTCATATTACCTAATTCATTTGACAGGGCAATTCCTGCATCAGTATCACTGCCGTGTGAGCGGAAAGCATCAAAAATAAATTTTAGATTGCGCGGTCATGTAACTTTCTTATGCCAAAAGTATTGACAGCTTAACTTAGACATAATGCAGTGAGAAGTTCGGATATAATTTTCTTTGGCTTTATTGTTTAGGTTTTCTTTGCTTACAACTTGAAGTCAGAAGCTCGTTGGAAAATTATTGCTTAAAACACACAAAAAATATGAATAACAAACGTACAATATACGGTTTCATTGCCCTTTGACTCGTTCGTGGTACCTAACTTGCTTGTCTTCGAACGATCGACGGGCGATTGGGGCGAGCGTAGGTAAGGTTAGGTTGGGATTAGTTAGTGAAAATTATATAACTTTGTTGGTTGAGGGTTTGCGGACAGTAAATTTAAGCTGAAATTCAGCATGTCTCGCTTGCGAAAAAGAAAACTTGGTTTTTGAGCACAATTTTTGACGTTATAAAAAACCCTGACGTGATGGCGTCAAACGAACGTCAGATTTGGATTCAGTGACTGCAAAAACCTAAGAAAAAGTTGGTCTCTTCATTTGCACCTTTGGTTAATTTTATTTGTGGAGCTGTGTTATGTTTAGTACTTTTTGCATGAGTCTCCCGTAGCTAACATGGGCAAACACCATATTACAAAGTCTAGTGTGGAAACGAAGCTTACCATTGAGCTTAAAAACAATAGAAATACAAAAAATATCATGTAGATTTTTTTCTAAAAATAAGAATTATTGACTGTTTGATATGAAAGATATTATGCTGTAAAGAATCATTTTTCTGTGCCTGCAAGGCATATAGTCTCTTCGGACTTGCCTATTTCGAATCACTCATCTTTCCGTTTCTCTGACTCTTATCATCCATATTTATGGAATCTGGGATTGAATTTTTTGCGATTGGCTGAACTGATTTTATTGGGGTTGGTCTCATTTGAAAGGGTTTGTTTTGTGGCTAGTCCCATTCAATTTTCAATAACTATAACTGAATTTTCTTTTTCTTTTAATTTTCAAAAATAAAAAAAAGACTCACTTAAAAAAATAGAAATCGAAAATGATTTCAAGAATAGTAACTGAAAAGTAAAAAAATAGAAGTCTCATCATGAAGGTAGTTAGTCTATCTGTCCGTCTGTTAGCACGATAACTTTCGAGAAAACTAATCTATCTGATTGGTCTTGAGTAAACTCTTACATTGTCAGAAACTTAGGATCAAGATTGTTAGCCAACCTTTTTTTTTACAATAGTAACTAAAAATTAGAAAGTAAATAGAAAATCGCTTGCAAAGAGACCAACTTCGAAAAAAAGCAAAGACTGACTTGAAAAAAAAAGAAATTGGAAATGAATCAAATAACGGTAACTAAAAAGTAGAGAATAACAAATTTGATACTGACGCTTCCTGCTGCGAATCGAAATTCTTTAAATGCCTACCCATTTAGGTTACACAAAAAAAAGATTGTTTTAACTTCGCTTCATTTGAAGTCGACGCCGTGGTTGACTCAGCAATCAGCAGGTAAAAGATGAAGCGGAAGCAAAACAGTCGACTTTGAAAAAAGCGAGATCCAAACTGTCCTTTTTTGTAAACTTAATGAGTAGGCATTTTAAAATATTAATTTGTAGTAGAGACTATTATTCTTGAATTTATTATTTTCTACTTTTTAGTCACGATTGTTTGGATCATTTTGGATTTATATATTTTTTTAAGGCGCTCTTTTTTTCGACAAATTCTTCTAAATTTCCTATTGCCAACATACACAACAAGTATTGTCAAAGTGTAAAGTAACCTACGTGATGAAATTGAAATCATATTTATTTGGGCTTATGAAAGACAATCAAAGATCCAATTTGCGAAAGCGTCGTTCATAATGGAAAGCTAGGAGGCGAGAGACTCCAAATAATGACCAAGTCAATAGTGACAAAAGTACAACGACATGCGCAGGTAAATCCATGCATGCCATCATGACTCTTGCCAGGGTTGCCTAGGTCCGTTAATTCCAAAAAATGGATCATACGAAAAATATTTTTCTCTCGTTTCTCATTCTTTCTGTGTTCCCTTCAAATTTCTCGTTCAAGAAACTCACCGCGAATCATTGGCCCGCAAAGTAAACCTCATTACGGTAATAATATCGTCGATACTGATCCCTATTTCTTTACCTACCTCAGGACTGCCTAACGTATACTTTACTGTGTCAGGGTCAATGTAATTGATGCCTTCACTTCTGTATCGGTTTTTGAAAATAAAAATACTTATAGTAGTCGACTTCGTTCTGGTCCTACACCATTACAACATCAGCATTCAAAAATTCTACTTTCTTAGTCCAGGTATTTTATTTTATTTTCTTCAACCATTTCCAAAATAATTTGTTATTCCCATTAGAATCATTCTACGCTACTGTATTTTTTCAGCTAAAATTTTATCCTTGCTCTCTTTTACTACTATCTTCGCTTTTCTTTGTATATCCCTATAATTATCTACTTCTCAAGTGCCACCCTTATCGCGAAGGCCTCTCATATTTAGTATTTTTGAGACCGCTTCTTTTTTCTCGTCGACTGTCAAGCGTATTTCGTTATTCCACCAAGCATCACCAGACATCCTTCCTCTGGACGCAGTACCATATACGTCATATGCACTCTCGGAAATGCCATCCTGCATTACTATCTATGCACTTTCTCTCTTTTGCTCACGTATCGGAGGACAGATAGGTAGCCACCGAGTAGAGAAGTGATAACGAGATCGTCAGGAGTGAGTCAGATGGAGGAGGAGTCTTTCAGCACACCACGTGGCGCGGTGTAGAGTGGTGTGCGATGAAAAGGAAAAAAGATGAGCATGGTGAGTGGAGGTTACGGGAAGGCTAGTGATACAATGTCTAGCGCACGTGGAGGTAACGACCTCTTGCTTCAACAGAGAAAAAGAGATAGTCAAGAGAGTCCGACGAAAAGCGCTGTAGAAAGTCCTCCCAAGAAGAGCGACAGAACGAGGGGGGCTTAGTCAGGAAATAAGGGCTATTAGGAAGGATGGAAGGATTACGGAAGAGAAATGGGAAAAAGAGATGGAAGAGCCGAAGGAGAATGTAGAAGGATCAGAGACAGTGGCAGTGTCAGCGAGGAAGGAAAAAGGAGAAGAGATGAAATAGGTGAAAAAGGATATAAAGGTTTGGGAAGGAAGGGCAAACAAAAGGTTCAAGGGAGTGGAGACAAGAATAGTTATAGATGATGGTGCCAGGGTGGAGGGAGAGCAGAAAGTTATCTGCGACAAGGTAGAGAACATATTAGAAGAAAAATTGGGAGAATGTAGGAACAAGGCAGTGGCGAGGGGAAGGATGAGGGCAATGGGGCTAAGAATGGAGAGGAAGGAAAAAGAGGATAGGAATGATAATTATTCGATAAGGGGATTGAGGGTGAGGAGCGGGGAAAAACGGAAAGGAGAAGAAGCACAAGGGGGGTTCCAGGGCAAGGTGGTTAAAGTGTCGCTTCAGGAGAAAAAGGGTAGTGAAGTAGCGATCGTTGAGTGGGAGAATTGGCAAGATAAGATGTTGGTGATGCGGAGTGAAAGCAGTATTAAGGATAAGAAGGTCTCTATCGATCATGATCTGACGTGGAAAGAGAAAGGCCTTCAGAGGATGATGAATGACAGAGCTAGGAAGGAGAGGAGTAAATTGAGATCAGTGGAGGTAGGATACAAGAAAATAAAAATAGGGAGGACAATGCTGGTTTGGGATGAAAAGAAAGAGGAGTTGAGAGAAGTGCATAGAAACCTATTTCGTATGAAAGATGGAAGACGTATGGAAGATAATAAAAAGGTTCAGAAAGCGCAGGAAGAGGATAAGTGAGAATATGAGAGGTGAGGGAAGGAGGGGGGTTTTCGAAGAATTATTCCAGGGCTCTGACGAAGGGGAGAGAGACGTGGGAAGTAGAAGAACGAGAGAGGAAAAAGGGCAGATTTAAGTGACGAGGAGACAGAGTTACAAATGAGAAAATGAAGAAAGTCGAAGGTAGCAGGCTCGGACGGGGTGCAGAACTAAGCGTGGATTCTTTGAAAACAAGCTGTTAGAGACAGGCCAAAAGAGTAGCTAAGAAGGTATGGAAGGGTGAGGGATTTCCAGGAGAGTGTAGCGAGGGTCTGATAGTGCCACTGTGTAGAAAAATGGTAAAAAAGGGGCAAAAGTGTACGCGTTTTTCGTAGACCTAAAAGGTGCTTATCAATCGGTGGATCAGGGGAGGTTGTGGGAAGCCATAGAGGAGAGGGAAGTAGAGAAAGGTCTAATCAAAAGGCTAAGAGAGGTGTTCGAAGAGCTGGAAGATAGGGGAGACACAATTTCAGAGGGTTCCTGGATGGATGGGGGGGTTAAGGCATGGGTGTCCACTTAGCCCAACGCTTTTTGCGATTTTGATTGAAATAGAAGGAAACGTCCGTGCAGGAGGTGAAAGAGCTTGCGTACCTAGGAGGGCAAGTTTTGTGATGAAGCAGGTATGGGAGTTGAGAAAAAGGTTGTTTGCAGATGACTCTAAAAAGAGCATAAAGTTATTTGACTCCCTTGTGATGAGTGCGCTACTTCACGGAGTGGGGGTGTGGGGGTGTAAGGAGAGCAAAGAGGTAAAGAGGGTTCAGAAAGAGAATATCAGATAGACACTGGGGTTAGATAGAAGTACACCTAGTTGTCTTGTGAGAAGGGAGACAGGGAGAACGAAGTTGGGAATTTTCACAGGTAACCAGGCGTGCAACTATGAGGAGAAACTCCTGGAAGAAAAAGGGAATAGGCTGGTGTGGGAGTGTTCGTGGGAGAAGGAGAACAGAAGAGGAGAGGAAAAGATGGAAAAGGAAGGAGAAAGGTACTTTCGAAAAAATGGTCTGCATGAAGATGAAGTGAGAGAAAGTCAAGAGGGGGGGAAGAACGATGTATGAGATGGTTGAGAGGAACGGCATGGAGAGAGAGAAGGCAGAAGGGGAGGAGAGGATAAGAGAGTCAAGGTGTTTACGATCAAAACCATTAAATAGTAAAGAGTATTTTTTGTTATAGAGTTAGTTGGAGAGTATTTTACCCTAAATTTGCTTTCAATCATGAAGTTCATAAGTAAATAACGAGTGTACCATGATAATGATTTGTAGTTAACCAGATAGTTTTGTATTTCGGTACAGTCTTGTCAAAGGTAATTGAATAAACAGCAAGTTTCAGCAAAGTTTTAGAAAATTAAAAAACAAATCCTTATCGAGGATACCAGTGGAGATATCCAATCTACTTCATGTGAGGATGAGGCTCTTGTGTTTTTGAATGAGGTCTTCCCTTCCGCGAGCTGTTCATCCAAGATCCTCTGTGATCCTTGCAGTTGCGTTGTTGAAGTGGTGTGTGATCCCGAGAGAGTTGAATATCGCTCAATGTATACAGAATTAGATTTGTCACTTTCATGGGAAGGAATGAGAGCCTCATTTCTGGGGCGTTTAAGTTGGATCGGAATTCAATCTTGATTGGTCTGACATGGATCTGAGACTGTTGGCACATCCGGAAAGTACCTAATGTATTACCAGACAAGACAGTAGCAGGGTTAATTTTTGTTCAGATATTTTTGACTGCAGAATGGTAATTTTTGTAGAAGGAGTGTTCTAGTTTGCATTACTTTCCGGTAAGTTAAATGAAAAACTTTCTCTTACGTGATGTACGCTCCTCAATTTCCTTAATTAAGGTTTCAATGTCACCAGAGTGGTAGGGAGTGACATCACGTCCAATATCAGCCTAAACATCTTTCACAGTGGTTCCAATATTACTAAAATCAGCGGGAGTTTAGAGGCTCCAATAATTCTGGCATTTGAAATGCCAAAAGCTACTCTGTGTTTTGTTGAAATCTTGTTTGGAATAAATCTGGCTTGCCTCATAGTCCTTTCTCAACTTTGTTTTCATCTCATTCATTCTATTTTTAGAAAAATTATAAGTGCTTTTTTTTGTGGTACATAGTAAACGTTTTGTTCGGCGCACGGTAAATAGTGTATCAATACATACCTCTACCTGGATCAGATTAAAAATATCATAATGAAAATTTACCGTCCAGTTGGCGCGTGAGTCTTATGCGACGAAAGTTCTGGCTGCACTACGTGAATTCATGCTGGTGAGCGACGATACTTCTGTCGTGAACTATCAAAAACGAAAAAAAAACAGCTGTTTGTAAGTAGGCCTCACCAGTTGGACCGCCTGTGCTTCTTCTCTGGGTTGATGTCATGCGCTCATTCGCATTTCTTTCATTAAAATATGATCCATATTTGGTTATGTTCCTTCCTTTTTTAAAGTCTGTTTTTCGAATCTGTGCGATGTGTGTTTTTTCGTTCAAGGCATGTTCAAACTTATGCTCGAAGCATACAGGAGTGTGCTAATATAGGTAAGATGAAATTGGTCACAAATTCTAAGGAAATTGGTCACAAATCCTAAGAATCTTGAACCCAACCAATGCTATTTTCTTCCGCATCGCTGTGTTAGGATGGAATATCACTGCACGATATTCTTCACACCGATCTCAAATTTTAAACCGAGCTTGCTGATGTCATTCTTCGTCATCATATCCTTATCTGACCATCCGTACCTTACAACAGCTAGCAATAGATGACGGCAACTACTTGCCTTTGTCTACTGATCTCTTGGTGAATGAAGTTTGTGTCGGCGATATACTTTCTGGAGCAGGCGATACTTATCTGGCTTAGGAGGAGTGCCGCCAACTGTATTTGCTTCTCAAAACAGGCAGATTTCCTCCCAAGAAGTGGATTTCCAACTGCATATTCTGAATGATTCTGACTGTTTTAGGTTCCAGGTTGACTTACCGACGGAGATGAGTTTGGTAGCAAAGAGGAGCATTTTTTCAGAGATTGCTCGAATCTTTGACCCTCTTGGGTGGTTTGCTCTAGTGTTCATTGTCGCAATGTGTGGTGCAAACGCATCACAAAAATCTGGTAAGGCTGTGGCTTATTTGAGAGTCATAATCTTGGAATGATATCAACGTTTCGCTAGTTATGGCCAAGACCAAGGTGACATGAATTGGAGATAATAGCATATCATGATAGAATTGAGTGCTCTCAATACGTTGGATTGGATTAAGGGTTATCCGTTAAGTTAGAAGAGATACATCGGTGACAGCTTAGCAGAAATACATTCTACATTACCTAAAGGTAAGTGGAATTATGCGCCTCTGGTTGATAACACAGCGGAATGCTCGTCGCGTGCTCTGTCACCATCTCGTCCAGAAACGCATCATCTCTGGCAGGAGGGTCTAGAATGGTTGATAAGGGAGAGAGGTTTCTCACACATACTGTTGCAGTTGATTTGGATCTACTTGGCCCCTGCTGAGTCGATACTCGAACTTGCAGAAACTGCTTCGGAATGAAATCCTCTGTTAGGCATTTTACGAAAGACTTCGTGGGAAGTTGAGTGACCTTCCACTTTGTAATGAAAGATGTTCTCGTGAACTACCAAAGGAGTCAGTTCTTATCTCTTTTATTATTAGAAATTGTCATCAGGTTATGCTCCATGAAGGAACGCAGCTAACTCTGTCCCCCTTACGTAGGAAATACAGGATTCTCACTGGACACGCTGCTGTAAAGAATTTACTGAGTGAATGCTTTATTTGCGCTCGATGTCGTGCTACTACTTGCACACAGGTGAGGCTACGATCCCTACAAAGGCTACATTGTGGTCTTTGTTTGCTTTGCCACTAGGGCCGTCTACTTAAGAGCCGTTACCAGCGACTATTTTGATGGATTGATAGCGGCGTATATGAGGTTTACTGCACTACGAGGAATGAGTTAGACGCTTCACACTTTACAGGGACGGTGGCACGAACTTGGTGGAAATAATAATCAACTACCTGCGCTTTTTCAACAGGCTTCCGTCGGAGCCAACATTTTCAGTGGATATTTGGCTGATAATGGTACCGAGTAGAAATTCAATGCACCGGCTGCGTCGTATTTGGAGGAGGGGAGGCAGTTGCAGGAAGTCACAGTTCGCTCTGGAAAACATTACCTACGACGAGTAGCAGGGGATACAACATTGACGTACAAGCAGATGTCCACTTTACTGACGCAAGTCGAAGCCTGTCTCAACTCTCGACCCCTTCACGAACTTCCTGACGAGACAAACGACCCAGTAAAACTAACAAAAGCTCACTTTCTTATCGGCTCTTTTCTTCATACTATCCGGGATTCTCTTATCGTCAATGTAAAACGCAGCCAAACTGATCAATGATGACTCACAAGACATATGTTCGAGGAATTTTGGAATCGCTGGTCTGCTGAGTGTTTCTAAAGAATAAGAGACTCGGTCAACGTGGAAGAGACCGCTGTGAAGGAGCCTTGTGCTAGTCACACATCAGACTATTCCCCATCGAAGTGGGCTCTTGGTCGAGTAATGACAACACACCCGTGATCAGAAGGTCATGCTCGTTCCGTCAAAGTTAGAACTGCTACAGCAAGGTTGAAGAGGCCGATTCCTGAGATCTGTCTCATACCAGTGGGAATTGCAGATTCGACATAACATCAAAACCATGGATCACTCTGCTGCTGGACGCCCTGTACCAGGGCGGGCAGCAAATTCTATCAGCCTCATTCGTGGAGGCTCCACACAGGTGGGCGGGATGTTCCGAATAAAAATGAATTTTTGAGTGCATGTGCTCGCGAGTTACGCTCTTGACCTGCTTGTCCCCTATATCTCCCTCTTTCAATCAGACAGTGGTGGAGTGTGTGTGCATCTACAATGCTACGAGAAAAGGCGGACGCTCATTATAGACGCCCGTAATTATGAGAATTAGTATTTTGTTGTAACTGCACAACTGTGGATTATATGTGCTAAAGTAAATGCCCTTATCCTAAGAAACTTCGTATATCGCTTTGAATTTGAAATACACTTCTTTTCATTTTGGAGAAAA
Organism: Neuroterus valhalla; assembly: GCA_011762715.2. NCBI lineage: Eukaryota > Metazoa > Arthropoda > Insecta > Hymenoptera > Cynipidae > Neuroterus > Neuroterus valhalla. Next base: position 8,797 of record WSXT02248113.1, on the reverse strand, counting down.
ATTATGATAAGGACGTCGAAATCAGTATGGGAAGGTTTTCGGGGTCGAGGGAAACGCAGTTATAGTTGAAATGGCGAAAGAAATAGCTGCCTAAAACTTCAGAAGGATTCTGGAAACAAATTTGTTACAGATGTGGAAATCAGTACAGGGGGGTTTTCAGGGGCGGGAAATCCGAATACGTGGACGAAATAGTCTAATCGCTCATATTCTCATTCTCATGTCTGTAACATTATTTTTCCAAATACGGTCAGGCATTTAGTAGTAGCCATTTTGTTTTTCGCCATTTTGACCACAAATTAGGATTCCTTTACCCCGGAAGCCCCTCCTATACGGATTTTAACGGCATTACCGCCATTTTTTCAAAACGTTCCGACATCTTGTGGCGACCATCTTTTTCATTACTGCTTGGACCAGAAATTCGGATTCTGCGACTCCCAAAATCTCCCTATACTGATTTTCACGCCTGTAACATAATTTTTTTTGAGGAACGGTCCCTCATTTTATAGTGGCCATTTTATTTTCTGCCGTTTGGACACACAAATTTTAATTCTTTGAACCGAGAGAGTTAAGGGTTTTAATTTTTGCGAAACTATACGCACTGTTCGAATTTTGAATAACTATTTTGGCTTTTCAGACTACTAAACTGTGTACTATGTAGCGTGCGCATTGCTACGGGAAGAACCATCTTTCTATTGTGCATAAAAGGAGTTTGAACTCCCCACAATCATCCTAATATTCTAATTCTCCAAGTTCTTTTAGGATCAGAACTTTTTTCGAACTTCTTGAATTGTTTAATTAGTAAATGATAAAACTCCCAAGTAAATATACGTCTCGACATTCATCATAAGCTGCTGTTTTACAATATGTACATTTCGTCTCGAAATAATATCGTTCGTCATACCTTTCGTGATACTACCCATATCACACTATGCAATCAAAGAATACAGAAACTTACTAAGCAAGGCTCCCTCTAAAACATATCCCCAAACCATTGTGTACCGGGAGTTTTGAAATTTGCACTTTTTTTAGATTTTTGGAGATTTCGACCACTGTGTGCTCTTTCCGGAATTCAATTGTCTTTCACTTTTCTCTTCTGGTACATTTTTCTGGCTCCTTTCACTTTCATTGGAATTCAACTAAAAGTTGTTTTAATTTTTCAATTATTCAAATAAAATTTGAAATTTTGACTCAAAAGGATGGAACAATAGAGACCGTCTCGTTCTGCAAACGCTTTCAGTTTCGAAGTTTTAATTGTTACAGAAAAATAATTAGAAGTATTAAATGATCACCAAGGAGACGAATCTATTTTTCTGTAGATAAGATATCGATCTTTATATTTACCTTTAATTTTTTTTTTAATTGATAAGCTATGACTTCAGATTCCTCAATATGTCCAAGTTGAGAGATTTTGATGGATTTATAATTTTATCTTACGTCACTTGTCATGTTCATGAATATACCTTCCAACATTCCTTTTGGATGCATTCTCTCAATGAGAAATTATTAGGGAACTTTAGAAATTCATTTCTAAATTTCTTTCTCAGACGTACTGTGAATGGAACGATATCCAATTATAGGCTTTTTTTATAATACAATATTCACTTTTTTCAGGATTTAACAAGAAATAAAAAAAAATAAAGAATACGGAATTATTTATGATTCATGTTGAGTTGTTTCTCAGATTTGTCAGTACGACAAGCTGGGTAGAAATTTAATTAGTAAAAAACAAATTGAATAAACTTAATCTCTGGAACACTTTTACTGTATAAGTTATATTTCCTCCATGGAGCGCAGCTACCCAATATATCGAGTACACATTAACCGGAACACAACTGAAAAAATCTGCGCGTCTGTCGGGAAAAAGTACTTGTTATATCTAAAAGTAAATTTTTACAAAATTTGCAGATCTTCTGATACACAATTTTTCTTCATTTATATTTCCCCGCAACATTTTTTCCTCTTCAATTTCCTTCCATATCTTGCGTTGTTTGGCTGAAAATGTTAATTCTTCTTTACATATCCGGATTTTGAAAATGCCATAACTCTGAAAATGTCTTTTTTATCAAAAAAAAATCATAAGTATAAATTGTTTCACTTTTTATTCGCAACAAAAAGCTGAACTTGCAATTTTTGGTTCTTGAAGAGAATGTTCTCAACAATTTTTTAAATGATCTAACTTTTTGAATTTTTAATCAAAATAGCTGGCTAACGAATATGACCTTCCGTTTCTGACAGTGAAAGAGTGTATCAAATAATTGTGTACCGATTTGATTCTTTATGTAGGAAATTAATCTTTTTGGTAAAAAATACCAATTTTTTCTCAAAGATTATTTATTGTATTCAAGAATTAACATTTTATTTGCAATGATTTCATTTTTTCAATTTTTCAGAATATCGCATTTGTTTTTTTCGTTAAAGTATCAACTGTTTGGATCAAAATTCATAAATTTTGTATGGAGCTTCATCTTTTGGGTAAAAACTTAAACTCGTCCAGTTGTTATTCAATGATTAAAAATTAAAATTGACAAACAAAGAAATCGACTTTTCTTTTGAAATTCAGTATTTTCCATTTGTTGAAAATTCGACATTTTTTTTGGGGAGTTCACCTTTCTCAATAAAATTTATTTATTCAAGATCCAAAATAAAAATATTCCTACTAGTGAGAAAAGAAATGAATACATATTCCTTATTAGGAAATTAATGTTTTGTTCAAAGGTTCAATTATTATGTACAAATTTATATTTTATGTTTGGAAAGAGAACTACTTTATTGAAAACTAATTTTCCTTGATTAACTATTTAATTTACAATTTTGAAATTAAAACTCTTTTTGGTTATTCAATTTTCATTTATGATCAAATTATCTGATGAAAATTTGCGTTCTGTAATGATCGATATTTTCTTCAACTATGGAGTTTATTATCAAATGCGCTTAAATCAATCGAACAGTTTTTATATTGTATAAGTTAGAGATTAGGTGTAGCATAAAACCGCCCACATAGGACGAAGGCCCCCATCCGAGTGTGACCGAGCTATGCGTTGCTTAACTTTGATGATCGAATGGAGAGCCTAACAAAAATTTGCATGCCAAATTGGACAATTGAATTTTTGTATTTCCGTTGTATATTCTACTGTTCCACTCATAAAACTAGAACAACCTGATAGAGGATAGGGAATAATAAGAGAATGGTAGAGAAAAGATAAGAGAAGTTGGAGCTGGAGATGAGGGGGGAGGGGGCTGGTGTCTTGAACTGGAAATAAAGAGGAGAGGTGTTGGAAAAAAGGATGGTTTATTTATAAGAGCATTAGCAGTAAGGGTAGAGGAAGAGGAATTACGTTCACAGGTACACAGTAAAAAAAAAGTCTTGTTTTTGTTACAGCTTGTTTTCGAGGAGCCTTGTCTGCCTGTATAGTGCATAAGTCTGTCCTCCTTCCTCCTGGCTAGCTTCAATTACACCTTGAAACAAGCCCACTTTTGAGCTTGAATCAAGACTTTTTTTTTCTGTGTATATAGGATAATGTGATAGATAACTTTCTAGAAGAAGGAAGAATGGAGAAGTTGATAGTAGGAATAGAGGTGAACAATGAGATAGGTTCTGAAAGCTTTAGAGTAAAAGCGACAATGATGTGTGGAGGACCAAAGCGTGGCAGGAGGAAAAATTGAGGAGCAGAAAAGAAGAAATAGAACATGGGCAGATGAGAAGAAAATGAGTTAAGAGCATCTGGAAGTAAGAATGGAGAGCCATTAGGTAGGAAGTACGATAGTAAAAGGAATTAATGCGCTGCTAGAAAAACCTAAAAGAGTGATTGATCAGGTAAAGGAGCAGGTAAGATCACGAGAAGAAAGAGAAGGGGTTCGGAAAAGTCGGTGTAACTATAAATGCAGGGAAAGTGAAGACAGAATGAAGCAGTCTTAGAAAATGAAAATGAAGGGAAATTGAGAAATAAAAACTCATCGAGAGGAAGAGTTAACGAGAAAATAATAAGTGAATGAAATACAAGAGCAGAAGCAAAAAAAAAATAAAATAAAATAAAAAAGGTCGAAGAGGCAGTAAACGAGAGGATAATATAAGAAGTGATAAACAGGAGAAGAGAAGAAGTGAAGGACTCTATTCTGAACGACCGTTATCAGGAGAAGGGGTGTAATATAAAGATTGAAATGCGCACGTAAATAATAGGGTAAATGAGAGGTATATGGAAGAGATGAGAAGTGCATGAGTGTTTCAAGTCAGTAGGAGAGATTTTCGAGGTAGGTTATTGTGCTGAATCGGAGCTGCTCAGGTTAAATGCTAAGGGAATAAATGGGATGATAAGAGGTAGTGATCAAACAGAAAAGATAATGAATTTTTTTGGATAAATCAAGGAGGCAGGAGGAGAGCAGGACAACTTTAACGTACAACTGGGAAATTGCACATAATGAGAGGAAAGTAATCACGGGACGTATGAAGTAGGGGGAAGAGAGATTGAAAAAGGGGCGTGGATATGATATGCATGTAAAGTGTGGAGAATAGATGAGAAAGGATCATGACAAGGCAAAGCGAAGAAAGATAGAAAGAAAACTTGGTATCGAGATACAACGAGTGGTAAATGATGGAAAAAAAAGGAAGAAGTGATCCTGAATACTCGAACAAGATTGAAAATGACAGCAAACAAAAAAGTGTCGAGATAAAAAAATGAAAAGGATGTGAAAGCATGTGGGAGAGTGAAGAAGAGAAAATTAGGTGAATTTTAAATGGAAATGGTGGAGGTGAGAAATGGATGAAGAATTCGGAAAAATTGAAAGAAAGAAAGTTGTTTGGATGGTGCAGAAAAAAATTAAAAAATGACTTTAGCAGAAGGGGAAAAACTAGGTTTTTGATCAAGTTTCAAGGGAAGTTGGAAAATGTTCAGATCGGTAGAGGGTAAATGAAATAATGAGAAAGGAGTCTTTAAAAAAGAGAATTGGGACGAAATCGGTCATGACTTCTGGCTGACCATAAATTATCTATTTCACTGAAGAAAGAATCGCAGAGATCAAGTGTGTCTCACCCAAACTGCCCGTAACTACTTAAGCCTGGAGACCGCAAACATCTTGCTCCTTCGAGCGAAAGTATTTCAATTTACTTTTTCATCTTCGCTTCAAATCATAGAAGTTTATCTAATCGAGGTTTTTTTATCATATAAGCATTTACCCGATTTATTTATATTTATAATTTATTTATTCATGCATACATATATGTTTATATATTTCATAATACTATGTCAAAGAATGCATGCATTTGAGATATTTATTAATATCTTAAATTGTCAGATGAGATAGTTTGAATTCCAAGAGGAAAATGTGCGAGTGGGAACCGCACGCGTCTAAAGTGAAACTTTAGCAACGATGAAACGATGCAAAATTCACATTGTTTTGATAAATAATTCTCTTTTTTTCCTTATCCTTCCACCTAAAAGACTCACTTTCAACTTGTATAAGTAGGGAACTTATCTCTGTAGTTTCATGCGTAACTATTTGGTTAGAAATCCATGCACACTGTTGAAATTCATTTTTCATGCTGGGATCAAACTGTTTCGTTTAAAATTTTTTGATTAAAATTGAATTCGTTTGGATCATTTATTTATTGTAAGGAAGGGATTTCTTAAAATCATCTGATTATTCTATTTTTAATTTAGAAATTTTTTTTTAAGGGAATTCTACTTTGTTACTCAATCATTCAGTTGATTCTATGAAAATTTAACTATCCCATAAGAGGGTCAATTATATTGTTGAAATTCTTATTAATTTCTTTCTTGTTATAAGAAAAGTTATCTTACGTAAAGTTATGTTCGTGTTGTAAACCTCAGGATTGATACGAAGGCGTTATATTATACTTCAATGTCTTTTTTGGAAGTTTTGTTTATACTTAGTGACACTAATATTTTTAATGGAGCAGGAATATGGACAAGATTTTAATTATTCGTGAATTAGCAAAGATAGTTATATCTTGGAAAGCCACATTTATGACTTCGATATGCCAATTTAATACGGAGAGTCTTGGCACTCTTGTAAACAAGTAAAATCACGTTCTTTCTCCCTCATAGAGGAAGGCTAGCCGATCGAACTAGTGTGAAAAAAATATAAACGGAATAGCTTGGAATTTTGATTTCCTGAAAAATAGATCTAAACTGATGCGTCCTCAGATATGAGAAGAAATGAGGAAGAATTTTTTGCAGGAATTGCAACTTCAACGCCTTGTTGATCTTTATGCTTTTCTTCCTCCTGACCGGTCATCAGGAGACATAAATGAAATTTATTAAAGCATGGGGTACAATTGAATAGAGAGGTATTTGAAATCTTCCAATGTGATTCCAAATGATTTCAGAATGTTTTAAGGGATTTCAAAATAAAACCATAAACGGCTTGAGGTATCTTTCAAGGATTATTTCCGCCGCTGTTCCATCTCTTTTTTTGTCGAAATAAATGTAAATATTTTTTCATCTTTGATAAGTTTCAAGAATAAGAAGCAGAATATTATTATATTATTTTTCTTCGTATTGAACAAGAAAACGTTCCATAGATGGGAACAAACTGTACACATTAACTCAAAGATAAATGCTAAGATGAAAAAAGTAGTTCACGATTACAGTTTTTCCCAGAAATGAGTGTAGAGTAATGCGGTATCAGATGCTGGGATAAAAGAAGCTGACCATTTTTTGATAAACTTTAATTCTAAAAACTTATAACTGATAATTAGTTCAGTCTATTCAGATTTTATTGTTGTAATTCATTGTGTAAAAAAATTTTTTTTTGCCATCTTTAAGGTACCATATAGGTAGCTTCAATCCGAATTTTCGACCATCAACCCTTTGCAGGTTGTCCGCCATCTTGAATAAAGGGTGATTACTTGTATCGCGTTTAACAGTCGTATTTCCAATGTAATCGAGAGAATAGGAGATACTATTCTTCATAAGAAAAATAAGATCTACAAATTGGTATATTTGATGTTTCCTCGTATTTTGCTTATTTTTGTAAAGCAATTGTTTACTTATCGTAGCGCCTAAAAGTTGGGCAGTAGTTGGTAGTGCTGGATTGCGAGCGCTTTGCCGTACTAAATTATTCTATGTTTCGTTGATGGAATGGAGCTCAACATTTTTCGTCTTTCTCTTTTATTTTTTTCAATTAAATATAATTAAGACTTTTTTTGTGTGCATGATTTATACAATAAATTATTACTCAATTCAACTGCTAGAAATCCCTGCTAGAAATAAAGTGTGGCCAGTTTCTAATGTTACTTTTATGTCAGATCGGACGTGAGATCAAAATATTTTCAACTAGGATAAATTGCAAAAAGACGACTTTCTGTGAGTTTGTGATACAAAAAAAAAACTGAAACTAATGAAGAACCTCAAAATTTCGTAAAATGAATCTCACAATTTTAGTGAATAAGTTTTGTTATCGAATTGCTGTACAAATTCTCTCATTCTTCATTTTTGAGAATTTTTCATTTATTCTTCCAACAAACAAGAGAAATCATATGAATAGTCCTTTAAATTATTTTGAAAAATAGCAAATAATTGGAATGTCAATAAAAGATGATCAAAGTTAAGTATGAGTAATGTTTGTATGTTAATGGTAAAATTGGCTTTTGTGCCACAAAAGAATTTAAATCAGTTTGTCATTGAATCAGACGTTTTGGCCTCAGGTATGGGCCGTCATCGGTGATTTATTTCTAAAATTTAAATACAAAAAATTTTTGACTCGTGGAAATATATAATTTTATAGTGAAAATAGTTTTTTGTCGGTATACGATAGGACAAAAAATGTTGAAACTCTTTAGTGAATAAGAATGAATAAATAAAAATTTGTTTGATAACATTTATAATTCTTGTAATGTTATCAAAAAAGTTCTCATTTATTTATTTTTAATCACTTAAGAGTTTTGAAATTCTTAGTCCTTATTTATACCTACAGAAAACTATTTTCACTATAAAATTATATATTTTTACGAAATAAAAATTTTTTTACCTAAATTTCAGAAATGAATCACTGATGAGGGCCAATAGCCGAGGCAAAAATGTCTGATTCAATGATAAATTGATTTCAATTCTTTTGTGACGCTAAAGCCATTTGCTCTTAAAAAAAATTTCAAATGGAAATTGTAGAAAATCGTGTGAATTATAACTTTTGGTTCAAAAGTTTTGCGATAGCACCGAAATCGAAAAAGATATTCGATCTAAAAAAATTTCCAACCCTCTTTTCATTTGTATAATTGATTTTTAAGCAACTGATAAGAAAAATACGAGAAAACATCAAATATACTAATTTGTAGATCTTATTTTTCTTATGAAAAATGGTATCTTCTATTTTCTTGTTTAAATTAAAAATACAACTGTTATACGCGATACAAGAAATCACCCCTTGATTCAAGATGGCGGACAACCTGCAAAGGGAAGATGGTCGAAAATTTGGATTTGAGCTTCCGATATGGTACCCTGAAGATGGCGAAAAAAAATTTTTTACCCAATGAATTGCAATAATACATATAGGAATCTGAATACATATACTGAACTAAATATCCTCGCCTTCAGATTGGCAATGTGGGAAAATCATTAGTCCCGCCAATCAAATTGTGTTATAAATTGAAAGTCATTTTTCGAAATTTAAGTGCATATTGCGCTGGAATAAAATAATCAGGAACAGTGGTTTTTCATGTGCAAATCGCATGAAGGGGATGAAAAAGCGTACCCTCAAAGTATATTAAACTCTTCTTTGCTAGAGAAATATTACGAATAATAATAATAATAATAATAGTAATAATAATAATAATAATAATAAT
>WSXT02248102.1:0-15227 GCA_011762715.2 Neuroterus valhalla | reverse complement strand
TCACATTGTAGGCATCGCTAGGGTTTAATGCATGTTTGTACCAAATTTCAATGAGTTTCAATAATATTTGTCTGAGTTGAGACGATTTATGTTTCAAAATATGATGAAAGTATCTACAAACTCATATTCTTTTCAATCCAATTTTTTGAGTTTCGAAATTTCGATATCACAACACGTTTGGAAAATACTTTTTAGCGTTTTTGAGCGCTGGTCCCGTTATTGCATCCGGACCCTCAATTGACGAAAAATGTCCAGTTTCTGTTGCATACAGCTTAAACTTATTAGTATCTATTTTGATACCACAAGCAACTGTCTGTAATATTATTCCTAATCTTTGAAATAATTTCATATTTACAACTGTTATTTGCAATGACAATTCTAGGTCACGAAAAAATCTTCTCGCTGTATTGCCATCGTCAGAAGTTCCAGAACCTTCTTTTGAATAATCAACTAGTAAACCTGTTTGTTCTCGAAACTCTTTTTGGATTCTTTGCTTAGCATTTTTCATAAGTTGTTTTCCATTTTCAGATGTTAACTTCCATTTTTTAATATCTAATCTATAGACGATATGAAGAATGCATTCCACATACATCTGATCCATGCATGAATATTTGACAGAGTTTCAAAAATTTTCAACTTATTCATCTCCACTCGACTTGCTTTACATATAACGCAACATGCATTCGATGATGTTTCTGTTAATACTATAACCACCTTCCCATCAATCATTGTTAAATGCATCTCATGCGCTACTTTTATTCGTTTTCTATGACATTCAGCTGATGTTGGTAGAAGAGAATTAATCTCAGTTCTTTATCTCGACATTTTATTTTAGAAACTTCGCATGACTATTTAATTAATCGCATAGTCATCAGTCCTATAAGTATGGAAAAAATGATCAAAAAACAGTAGGGATTCTGCGTTCGAGGTTTCTGAATGAGTGCGAAAATGATCGAATTATGGGTTTTCGAGTTCGGAGTTTTTGAATTTGTGGGTTCAACCTTTCATTTGAAAAGTGTGTAAAGATATTGATTTATTGTGTCAGAGTTGAAATTTTTACATCTTTGAGTTTGATGATTTTGAAACAGTGTGGAAATGATCGATTTTTTGTTTTAGAGTTAGAAGTTATCGACGATGTGGGTGCGAGGTTTACTATTTGTGGATTTGAAATAAGCAGACTTTGTGTTCATGGGCTTCGAATTTATAAGTTTACGATTTAATCTAGTATTTAAGGATTCATGGGTTTAGCATTTATAGGTTTTTGATAGGGAGTCTAGGATTTTAGGGTCCAAGGATTTAGGGTTTATGGTTTGAGTTTTTCATCGGTTTAGGGCTTATGGGTTTGAGGTCTATGAGTTTAGAGTCTATGGGTTAAAGGTTTATGGGTTGAGGGTTAAGGGTCTATGGGTTAAGGTTTCATTAGTTTGATATTTATGGGTTTAAGGTCTATGGATTCAGGGTTTATGGATTCAGAGTTTATGGGTTTAGGGTTTATGGGATTATGGGTTCAGGGTTTATGGGTTTAGGATTTATGGGTTTAGGGTCTATGGTTGTTCTAGAAATTTTTTTTTGCATAACTTGAAATCGGCGCACGAAAAAACCCCTTTAGTTAACATATGTTGCATTATTATTATCGTTTATTCTCTTGGAGACGTTTGAAGCCTTATTAAGATTTAATATGGATTATTCAAAATTATTTATTCAGTCATACGGTTCTCACAAATTGGATTTTAAATATAATATATACTATTTGCAAAAAATTGAAAAGATCAAAAATATATCCAAAAAAATTGTTTGAACAAATTTATTTCGCATAACTAATGACAAATTCAAAATCAGCTATGCCTCAACCTCCTTAAATTCTATATGATTTATCTAGTTCGTGACCCGAAATATTATAATAACGCCATATTTTGTTCAAAAAAGTTTAAACAAATAATTTTTGAAATTTCAGCTTTGTCAGTCTCTTTGAAATTTAATGAAAAACATTTCTGCCAAATTTTCTTCGACTTGATTAGGATTTGTGACCTGTAGGTGATTTTGAACATTATGTCCCCACTGTGCCAGTCATCAATCCGGTATTTGCGCAACATTGTGATACTATAACATCAGAGTATCGGTTTGGTTTTTAATCATTCGTATATTCCAGTCCATATCAAATGGAAGTTAATGGAAATAGTAAAAATTAGTGCAGGGACCAATAATTATCTGAGTGTAAAGTTAATTCAGTGTACATAGAAGAAAAAAAGAGTGCAGGCGATAAAAATTGATTCATTTTTAGGGTAGGGAAATTTAATACTCTTTTTAACACGCATGTACAGCCTTTATACATGGGGATTTGAAACGGCATAAGGTAAAGGCCTGAACAGAGCTTTGTCTATTAAAAAGTCCCCGAAAAGGGTGCCTTGGATGGACCATGTAAGGTTGCCAGGCATGGCCTTTTTTGTATCGAGCGTGACGAAACATTAAAGGGACCTGAAAGGATTTACTTATCCGGGCCCTAAATGTAATAAAGCAACCTTTCTAGGACCTGGTACTGCCCGAATCAAAATTGACCCATGGGATAGGACTGATTGAAGATTAATTTGGATGGCGCATGCTGTTTGTTCCATAAACAACTTCAAGCTTTCTAGAAATCACAGCAGGTGAAGAGATTCATGAAGCCATTACACATCACGAATTTTACTTTAATTCCCAAACTGACTGATAAACGTATTAGTCGATGGGAATATCCATAAACTCTGCCCCAACCACATCCCTTAAACAAAGCTCTCAACATAAGGCTTTTTCAGGGGGTCCAACATCCCTCTACTAGCATACATATTTTTCTTTCATTAAATTCATGCACATTTTTATACAAATTCTCATCTTTTTATACCTCTTTATATCTCTTCACTTAATAATCTTATTTACACATTTTCACCATCCTTCCCTTGGTTTGCCTCTGGGTATGCTACCATTCACCTTACCTAAATATACTTGCATCGTTAAACGTTCTTCACGCATTCTGTCAAAATGACTAAAGCATCTCAACAACTTTCTCTTACTCTTGTCAATCAGTGTTTCTTCTGTACTACATTCTTCAAGAACCAACTCATTTCTGACTTTGTCTATGAGCGTTTTTGCATCAGGAAAAAAGGATCATACCGTTCATGATCTTGGATTTAGAAATTTCGATATCTAAGAAAGCTTAGGAGCGAAGCAGCACAGAAAAAAACTAAGGGAGTGCATCTTTATGCAGTAAAAATGAGAACTATTTTTACTTTAACGTGATACTTGGGGGAGAAGAGCTGAATAAGTAGGATCTACCGAGAAAAAATCTCAGGATTGTGTTAGGAGAAATCTCAGACCCATTTCAGGCTATATTCAGAGACGATTTGAATAACTTTGTCTATGGGAAATGTAGTTAGAATACTTGATTTTCTGCTGTCATAAAACCTTCAAAAAACTAATCCTTTTTTAAAACTTAAAAAATTAATATTTAATTATTCACATGAAAATACTTATATGTGATAAATAGTATATTTGTATATATATACTGTTTTCCTCCAAAAGTTGAATTTTGAACTAATGAGAAAATCGTCAAAGAAATAGTTAAATTTTCAATCAAGAAAAGTTTATTTTCAACCAATAAACTAGAATTTCCGACCAAAAAAAATTATTTTTCACCAAAATGTTGACTTTCAATCAATAAAGATAAACTTTCAACCCAAGAGTTGAATTTCGGAACAGATTTGATCAACGAGTTAAATTTCCAATTTAAAAAAAGTTTATTTTCAACCAGGAAGGATTGATTTTCATCCAAATCATTGATTTTACATCGATGGAGAAAAGTTTCTAATCCAAGAGTTGATTTTTGAACTATTTAACAAATCTTCAACCGAACAGTTGAATTTTCAATCAATAAAAGTTTATTTTCAACCAACAAACAAGAATTTTTAACCAAGGAGTTGAATTTTAAAACAAATTAATGGATCTTCGATCGAATAGTTGAATTTTTAATTTGAGGAATGTTTATTTTCAACCAGAAAGGATTGATTATCATCCAAATTATCGATTTTAAATCGATGTAGAAAAATCTCCAATCCAAGAGTTGAATTTTGAACAAATTAACAAATCTTCAACCGAATAGTTGAATTTCGAATCAAGAAAAGTTTATTTTAAACCAATAAACTAGAATTTTCGAAAAAAAAAACGATTTTCCACCAAAATATTGATTTTCAATCAATTAAGATAAATTTCAACCCAAAAGTTTAATTTTGAAACAAATTAATGAATCTCCGATCGAATAGTTGAATTTTCAATTTGAGAAAGGTTCATTTTCAACCAGAAAGGATTGATTTTCATCTAAATTATTGATTTTTTTCGATAAAGATAAATTTCCAACCTGAGAGAGGCATTTTGAAACAAATAACCAATGTTCAACCGTATAGTTGAATTTCCAATTGAAAAAAGGTTTATCCTCAACCAGGAAGGATTGATTTTCATCCAAATTGTTGATTTCCAATCGATAAAGATAAATTTTCAATACAAGAGTAGAATTCTGAAACAAATAAACACATCTTTAATCGAATAGTTGAATTTTCAATTAAGGAGGGTCTATTTTCAACCAAAAAAGATGGATTTTCGACCAAAGAGGATGTGTTTTCAACAAGATGTTTATTTCCAAATAATGAAGATCAAATTTCAACACAACAATTAAACTTTGAGACAAATAAATGAATCTTTGACCGACTAGTTGAATTTTCAACCAATATGAGAAAGGTTAATTTCCTACCAAAACAGATGAGTTTTCAGCAAAATAATAATTTTGCATGCCTTAATCTTCAACCGAATAGTTGAATGTAATTCGAAAAAAGTTTCCTTTTAAACGAGAAGGATGAATTCTTTGACAGAATATGATCATTGGTCTGAACAAAGTTTTGATTTTCAAACGATGAAAATAAATTTTTGACCCAAGAAATGAATTCTGCAACAAATGAATGAATCTTTAACCGAATAATTGAATTTTCAATCACAAAGTTTATTTTCAACCAATAAACTTGAATTTCTGTCTTGAAAATAATTATTTTCAGCCAATGCCACGCTTGATAAACCAGTTCCCGTCCGATCAATGAAGTTGAGCAGCGTTGAGCATGGTTAGTATCTGAATGGGTAACCGTTCGGGAATACCTCGTGCTGTTGGGATGTTGGCGGGAGACTGGTGTCCTCCCGTGTATCTAATTCAACCAATTATAACTCTCTACGAATCTCTTATTTTCTCTATTGCGAAAAAACGTTTATATTTGAAGATCTTACGTCTGTCCAAAAATTGATTTCCAGGTATGGTCAAGCTTAATCACGGCCTAATTTGTTCTCGCACTTTTGGTCTTTCCATGCAGCTCATTTTTGTGTGAGCTGAGGATCTCTTATCTCTGAGGTTCTAATGACATATTTTTGGTACATAGAAGTTTAAAAATTGGAGTAGTTTGAATTTTAAAAATTTCAGTTGAATATTGATTTCAATATTTGTATCTCCTCTAATTTTTGGACTACGAAGGTAAATGATATGCCTTTGGATTAGAAAAATACATAGATTCCAAATATGTTTTTTTCATATCGCCAACTGCAGAATCGGAAATTTGGATTTCTTGAAATAACTTGATATTTAATGTTCCTTATTCAAAAAGTGCTAAGAATAGTCACTCGTGAGAAGTCAAGATTAACAAACACCAGTTAGAAAAAATTTACAAATATTTTATTGGTGATTTGGCTACATGTGGGAAGACATAATTTCTCGGAAGAAAAATTTTTAGTTTCTGAACCTGGGTTTAGAGGAAGAGTTTGCAATCCTCTTTCACATAGCCCAATTTTGTGACGAGAAGCAGAAGTCAACAGCCTTCATGTGCAAATTCTTTTCGATAGGTTGCAAACAGTTCACGAAGAAAAATTCTGCTCTCTCTTCTTGTTTATAATTCATTATTAGGACCTTGGAAATACCAAAAATGCAGATTAAATATTTGTAAATTTTCTGAAACTGATGGTTCCAAATCTCGACTCCTGACAATTGACTTTCCTTAGCAGTGGGTTTTAAGAAAAATAGTAGGAAGTGCTAATGCCATATGCACAAAAAAAAGTTTATAATAGAAAATGAGATCTATAATCATGTGTTCCACAAAATATTCTAACCAAAAGAGTACCAGAACATTATTGAATTGGTAATAAAGCGTACACGAATTTCTGAGATTTCTAGGTATTTTCGTATGTTTTATTATCAATCTAGGAATTTTCTGGTACTTTTTGGGGAAAATTATTCTTGGGAAAAATTATATTCTGGACAAATGAATACCCACATATTATATAACCTCAATAACCTTATAATATCCGAGAGGGAATGCCCTCCAATCACTGCTGGGGAGGTAAAGAAAGTATTAAGGGGCAAGAAGAGATTCTCCGCTTCTGGTTCAGATTGTATTCAGAACTTTTGATGGAAGAAGTTCACTTCTACACACCAACATCTGACCCGCATCTTTACCTCATATTTGAAGTCGGAGATCCCTATTCCGCACGGACTGGTGTTAGGACGCACTGTACTCCTACCGAAGAAAAGCGGCTTGTCCAACCCAAGGAACTACAGACCAATAACTTGTCTGAACACGGTGTATAAGATCTTTACATCTACTGAATGACAGGATTGTTCGGATAATTGGACCTGTATGGAGTGAGATTTACGAACAACGAGGATCGAAAAGATGCGCGGCAGGATGCCGGGAAAACCTGCTGATCGACAGGAGTGTCTATTGGAAAGCTTGAAGGTTCATTCAGATATAGTAGGATGTATTGAGAGATTAATGCCTCTTTGGAAGACCAGATTTACTATCACTTCTGGAAAACATCGTGTGACTACCAACAGTGTCATTTTCCAGAGAGGTGTCCAGTTAGGGAAAGTTGCTGCACTTTTGACACTTTAGAGGGGAACAGATGCCGCAGGTAGACAATTTGGTTCAAGAGGCATACCACAGAATTGTATGTCTATTTTGGAGAGATGCCGCGGATGAGACTTGCCGCAAAAAGACTTGACACTAGGGAAACTTACCACTTGTGAGACGTACCACAGGTGAGATTTGCCACATGTGACTCGATATGGACCTAAAGGTAGGAAGGAAAATATAATTTATTTTATAACTTTATTGTAAAGTATGTACTACACAGACTAATTTCCTCGTTTTAATTATTTATAGGGAATATCAAATTTATATTAATTGAAGTACCTATTATGTCTCCTAAAAAAGTTCATCCCCTACATGTTGTACGCTGGGTTAGGTTTTTAAACTTGGAAACAAATTATTTTGAAATTGGAAGCTTTTAAAGTTTTTGAATGTTATTCCTCAGAAGGTTTTAACCCTTTAGTTCCAACCTCGCTTTGGGGAATAGAAATAGGACATAGACTACTTCCATGTCTTATGACAAGTCTACCTAATCTTGTCTTAGTACAGCTACCCAGCACTAAACTGTCAGAAGAGTTCTTGTTAACAAAATAATATGACTAGCCCCAAAGATGGGATGGTCTGGTTACTAAGATTTAATCTTCAACGAAAACTTGTTTTAAGTTTGCAACTATCTGAAGTGAAACAGTGAAATCGTCACTGATTAAATCAGTATTTCAACTCATTACTGGTGAAACAGTGATTTTCCACTCTTGACTAGAGAAACTAGCTGTGGAAAGTTACTGAAGTACACTAGTGATGCTACTATGACGGAGGTGGTTCGCTTGATAACAAAGGAGTATCCGTTTGTGCTGCTCCACCTTTTCAACGCCTGCCTCATATCTAGAGTCTTCTGCTCAAGATGGAAGAAGCAGAAACTTGTCCTATTGGACAAAGGAAAGCGGCGCCCGGTTACTGCGTCTTCATATAGACCACTCTGCATGCTCGACGTGATCAGAAAGCTTCTTGAAAACATGCTGCGCGCGAGATTAAGAGCCGCAGTACAGGCAGCAGGGGGACTTGCTGAAAACCAACATGGTTTTCGGAAGAGAAGGTCAACAGTGGGAGCGATTAGGGAGGCTCTTCAAGAAGTTGAGCAAGCTTGGAGCGGACATCATCGGTCCCGAAAAGTCTGCATAATGATCACCTTCGACGTTAAGAGAGCGTTCAATTCCGTTAAATGGGTTGATATTCTTGATATCGTTGAAAGGACAGAGGGAACAAGGAGCACAGAAGTCACGGCAGGAATCCATCAAGGGTCAGTGCTTGGACCCGACGTCTGGAACGCTGTCTACGACGATGCCCTACTAATGGACCTGCCTGAAAGCGTTAAACTTATCGGGTTCGCCGATGATCTAGCGGCAATGATTCAGGTTCGATTGGAAGGAGTGGCAAGGCTCCTCGTTGAAGAAGTCTCTAGGAGCGTTAAGAACTGGCTACAAGCCCACGGCCTCCAGCTTGCTACCAGTAAGACGGAGGTGGTGGTTCTTTCTAGGCAAAGGTGGTTTGAAAAACCATTCATTGCGGAAATTGTTTATCACGACGTCGGAGCTCAGAATGTGGTAAAATACCTTGGAATTTGGATTGATGAGAAGCTTTCTTTCAAGCTCCAAATCGCGAAGGCAGCTGGAAAAGATAAAACTATGGTCGCCATGCTGTCAAGGCTTATGCCGAACATAGCTGGCCCCAGAAGCTGTAAGAGGAGGAATTTGATGAGCGTGGCAAACTTCATCATGCTTTATGGCGCAGAAGTTTGAACGAACGCTCTCAAACTAGAAGCCATAGGAAGAAGCTGATTGCTGTTCAGAGGAAAGGAGCCTTAAGAGTGGCATGTGCTTACAGATGCGTATCCGGCTCGGCGGTGTTGATCATAGCGGGATGTATCCCCATTGATCTGCTTGCCGCTGAGAGGAAACGGATTTATGAAGCCAAGAGAAGGAGTACTGACAAGAACATTGCGATCCGAGAGAGGCATGAAACGTTTCTCAAGTGGGAAGAACAGTGGAAATCGAACGAACGGGGTAGGTGGACTGCCACGATAATAGGCGAGGTGAAAACATGGGTCAACAGGAGCAATGGGGAAGTTAATTGTCACGTTACCTAGTTTCTCTCTGGCCACGGTCACTTCAATGCCTACTTATTCCACAGGAAAAAGAAGCCTACCCCTAGCTGTGATTATTGCCCAAATGAGGCAGATGATGCGGAACATACGTTCTTTGAGTGTGCCAGATGGGCAGCGGAAAAGCAAGCTTTGGAAGGAGTTATCGGCCTCACACTGACGCTAGACAACATTGGAGAAGTCATGATCCATTTTCAGACGAACTGGAACAACATCACCCAGTGCGTCGAGAAGGTCCTCCGGCAGAAGAAGAGAGAGGAACAGCTCAGGACGACGAGGCACAACCTAGATGAGGCTAGTTTAGTTTTCGGAAACGGGAGTTAAAAATCAATGCAAAGGAGAAGCTGACGTACGGCTAACTGGCCTATAACCTAGTACTTTGAAGTAATGCGATAAGCGGTCCCAAAGTTCTAGGTTGGCAGGAAAAAAGGAGTTTAAGATTAAGTGGGTAGGTGCCGTTCGGCAAGTCCCAGTCTCACATTCGTTCCTTGCGGACCATGCTTGTGGTTCCCAAGTTCGCGAATATTTGGTGAGTAAGGGGTATAGGGTGAAAAGTCCTTTACAGAAATAACTCACTGCAAAATCCGACAATTCGTCTAAGGAAATCGGCAGTATCGCTTATCTAGCCGTGCTCGAAATCCCATGAATAAAGGGATCCAAACCACGTTCATTGCATAAATTTCTTGAAGCACTATCGTTATGCCTAATCGTTGGTTCTCACAGATTATTTTAGTGATGGCTTTCTATAAGAGTAGATCCAGAGTAAGCAAGATGCCAGAAGATACTGTCGAGGTCTACAAGAAGGGGAATGTCTATTGATCTTAGTGGAAATATATATATCCGCAGCTATCCTGAAAAATATTCAACATTTCGTTGTATCCATGATATTACGATTAATTATCTGCCTTGAGAATATAACAAACGCACTCTCATTGCCTTGGAATTCTCTCGCCTTTAGGAATTTATTCTATCTTGTGTCATTTTCCCAAAAAGTTAACTTTCTACAACTCATGTCGATTCTTTTTTTTCTAACCATGTGTTATTTGAAAAAAATTAGTTCTTTATTTCCATTATTATCTTTAATATTCAGACAAAAACAGTGCATCCTACCCAAGAATTTTTGATGAGAAATTCCAAGCTCATTTCTGTGTAAAGAACTTCGGTTCATACATTCTTCATAGCTTGCTTCGCTTGCCAAAAAATGTTATTTTTTTAATTTCATCTCTCCTACGATTGTAACATAAACTACGCCTTACGTCATATTTTCAAAAATGCATTTCTTTTTATTTATAAGCTAGTTTTTACTGACCTGCTTATGCCTTCTATTACAGAATCAAGTTTTTTCATATTAAATGTTGTTCTCTCGTAGGTAAAACGAAAACCGCGAGTCTTTACAGAAAGTAAATGATAATGAATTTTGAGTTCTTCGTTGCTTATAATATTTTCTTTGCTCAGTGATAGAAACTTGCGGTTTTTTCTGAAATTTAAAACTTTTTGCCACTTTCCACTTGAAGTGAGTTAATATTTAAGTTAATTTATTAAAAATAAATGTTTAAACAAATTATTATTGTTAATACCTATTTTATCTTAGACTAGAGCTAAAAAGTTGCGGTTTTTTTCTAAACTATTAAGCCTTTCATCAACTTCTCACTTAGTGAGGTAATAATTAATGCGAGTTAACAAACATGCTTGTTTAAACAATTTTTAATTGTTCATGACCATTTTCTCTTAGATAAGTGCTAGAAAGTTGTGGTTTTCTCTGAAATGTTCAACTTCGCTCTTTGCAAAGCGTAAAAAAATAATTTGGGATCGCAAATATTTTAATATAAGCCCCTCACCCCCCTCCTTCCCTGGAAGGGAAATTCCAAATTATTTTTTTACGCATTGCAATACATTTCTTGTTGCAACTAAAAACAAAACTTTTACAAGTCATTTACAGACCTAGTCCTCCCACCTACTTTCGATTAATCCATTCTTTCTTTCTGTTTCTTTCGTATAAGAGCTCTTTTGTTTTAGTTATTTTTCTTAGCGGTGGAAAAAGAACAAAAATAATTTACTGAAAAAAATATAATTTTACGTAAAATATAATTCTCTCTAATGTTTATTTATTATTTGTTCACAACTGAAAAGGTAGAGCAAAGTTGAACATTTTAGGAAAAACCACAAGTCTCTAGCACTTATCTAAGAGAAAATGGTCATGAACAATAATGAATTGTTTAAATAAGCATGTTTGGTAACTTGCATTGATTATTACCTCACTAAGTGAGAAGTTGATGAAAAGCCTAAGAGTTTAGAAAAAAACAGCAAATTTTTAGCACTAGTCTAAGAGAAGACAGGTATTACCGATAATAATTTGTTTAAACAATTATTTTTGTTAAATAAAATTTAATATTAACTTATTCCAAGTGAAAAATGCGCAAAAAATTTCAAATTTCAGAAAAAACCGCATGTTTCTATCATTGAGCCAAGAAAATATTATTAGCAATGATAATCAATTGTTTAAATAATTCGTTTTATATCATAAATTAATTATTACTTTACTATATTTGAAAAGTGAAAAAAGTTTCAAATTTCAGGAAAAAACCGCAACTATGTAGTAATAATCTGGAAGAAGACCCTTGACTTTCTAGCCCTTTTCTAAGAGAAAGTTGCTGAAAACAATAATTAATTGTTTAAACAATTTGAATAAACATCTGATTATCAGTATAAAGTAGTATTTCATGTTTTCAGAATAATCTGCGTTAAAAAAACCGCAAAAAAAATCATAATTCGCGCCAGAAACTAGAAAAACCCATTTTTTCACTTATGGGGTTTTTTGGGGACCGTATAAAACAGACTTTTGGGGGTGATATTTGAAAAGCAATATTTTATTCCCATTCTGTGACCAACTTTGAAGAGAAATGGTGAATTTGAACTCGAATCATCTAATATTGAGATTTCTGTATAAAATTTACAAAAACGTCTTCTTTTCTCATGGGATATACGTGTTGAACTTCACGGGGCCTGCGGCAACTAAAAAAAAAATTTTTTTCCAAAGCAAAAAAAATGCAGTTATTTTTTGTGGATTCGAACAAATTTTTGGGCGTTTTGCATTAAAATCCGAGCAAAATTTTTTGTAATGCATTGTTACGGATTTACTTCGCGCTACGCGCTCTGCATTTGTACACCCCTACAGTTGTATAAAAAGCTTATAAAAATCAAAAACGTAATGTCGACTATTTTAATTTGATAAGTGTGGATTCTCTTTTGTACAAGCTTCTTCGCTTTTAACGAACTCATTCTCATTGCGTGTCTCGTTCTACCCACTCGACCAAAGTTTGTTCAAAACGGTGGAGAAGTTTTTTTGCCTCATTTTTTTCACATGTTGTGTAGTTTTTCTAAAAATTCAATTTTTTTATTTTTTATTTCATATTTTAAGATTGAAACAAATTTACGCGTCTGATGGGAAAAAGTATAACAAATTAACAGATATTTTTTAGGTAAAGAACTTGCAAGTATCTGATTTTCCTAAGCTTGTGTCAATTGTCCTAAGGCTCATTTTTTCATTTTTTATATGCTTTTTTACAAATGAAGCAAAAACCACTTGTCCTATCAAAAAGTTAACTCTACCAAATTTGTAGATCTTTTTTTGTTGCGCCATTTTATTTCATTTACGTTTTCCGGTACCTTACATAGTTGGATCAAAAAATAATGTTTATTTGAGAAAACTCGAAAAGTTGTAAAGATGATCCTGGAGGGCTCCTAAAAAGAACATTTTTTTCTTCAAACTTTTTTTATATCCTGCTTTCTTTGGCTAAAAATTCTCATTTCCGTTTATATTTTCGAATTTTGAAAATGCCACAACTCTGGTAATTTTTGTTTTTTATTTAAAAAAATCATAAGGATGAATTGTTGCACTTCTTACCGACGACAAGAAACCGTGCTTACCATTTCCAAGTCTTGGAAAAAAAGTCCAAAAAAATGTTCAAAATGCTCCCCCTCTTTGATTTTTCATCCGAAATAGCTGGTTAACAAACTCGACTTGTCTTTTTGGTCCCTCAAAATGGGTGCCAAAGCACGATCGAATATGATCATTCCTTCGAAAGTTATCAAGTTTACAGATTACTATTTATTATTTTTGTGCGATCAAAATTGGAATTTCCGATTTTTTGAGGAAATTCAAAAAGTTCTATTCAGGATCTTGTAGAGCTCCCAAGAAGAAACATTTTTGTTCTCTGACTCTATTTTCGATCTTACGTTATTTGGCTAAAAACTCTCATTTTTTTTTTTATTATTTTTGAATCTTGAAAATACCATAACTCTGACAATTTTCTTTTTATCGAAAAAAATGATTAGGATAAATTGTTTCACTTTTCAGGTGCTACGAGAAATTGTACTTACAATTTTTGAGCCTTGGAAAAAGAAGTCCGGGAAAATACTCGAAATGTTCCCCCCTCGTTGATTTTTATCCAAAATAGCTGGTTAACGAAATCAAACTGTCTTTTTGGTCCCTCAAAATGTGTGCCAAAAGGCAATCCAATCCGATCATCCTCTCGAAAGTTATCGAGTACTTGGATTACAAACTACAAAAAGACAGACAGACACCTTCGTAAAATCATTTTTTCTGACTCAGTGGGTCTCAAAACGTGTAGATTGTATCAAATCCACGAAAGTCAATTTTCACATAAAACCAATACCTTCTCATTCAGAATGAGAATATAAATATTTGATCGAACGCATTCAGTACTACTCTCCTAATTTAAATCAGCAAGAAATGGGTGAGTGATTCAAATCTCTGCGACAGAGAATGAGAGGGGGGGGGGGGTCACTCATTTGAATGGGTAATACTGCAGAATTACGGCTTTTCGGAATTGCATAATTTTGTTTGCAATTTTTATTCATATTCATATTTCATATGATTCTTATTTCATATTCATATTCCGCGTGTATACATACGGCGCTTGGCTGGTTTCACATCCAAACGCTGAAAGTAGGTTCACAAAAGTCTCAAAAGAGTGACTGGTCCTATCTATAACCCTTTTCCCGAACATTCTCTTCAAGAAAACCCGTTTTAATGAATGAAAAAAAGAGACTGGGAAGAGTGGTTCAAGAAGTGATCACACTTTTTTGAGAATTCAACCTCAAAAAATGACACTTTATTTGACATAACATATGCATATAAAAACAATCATTTTCCGGCTTCTCTCGACTGATTCTTGTTTCCGAAGAAAAATTGAAGTTATGAAAGTAAAAATTCCAAGCAAAATGATAAAATAAAGAAAAGCCGTGATTCTGCAGATACCTTTCTTTGATTCAAGAAAATTCTTTCCCTCCATGATGCTATCACAGCCAAGAACGATTTCAGATATAAGATGAAATTCAGTGCTTCATTTAAAATATTGTGACAAGTTCGACTTTTCTGCCTCCTGTCTACGGCATTTGGTTAGAAGATAAGGCAAACGCGCTGTCGCGCGATAAGAATGTTAATGCCGTTTGTCGTCACGTCGTGTCGATCTATTAGGTTATGTATGTAGGTCCGCGAGAAGTGAACCCAGGCCAAAATGTGCGTCAAGGAAAGTATCGTTCGAATCCGGGTGTGATGACCTAGGATAAATTTTTGCATGCAATTCTCCACTACCATACGCAAGCGTTTTTAATATTAAGAATGAGTATACAATCATATACTCGGCACATGCAATCATTATCCCACTTATATACAAATTTGAGTTTTATTACTGTATACACATAGGGTGGTCCAAAAAATTTTATTTTTATTTTTATGCAGAACGCCCGGAAATTTGTTTGAATCTATTTTAAAAAATTTGCCCGCTGCGCGGGCACATTCTCATCGCGCGCTTGGCGCGCGGCTCGCTTCGCTCGCAAGTTTGAGCGCGCCTAGAGCGCGCGTCTTTGGGATCTCGCGCATCGCGCTCGATGGTAATCTCACCTCGCGCTCCGCGCTCAGTTATGAATTTACCTCGCGCTACGCGCTAGGCCTTTGTACCTCCCTTCAGTTGTACATAAAGCTTGTGAAACTCAGAAGTGGAATGTTGTCTACTTCAATTTGATGAGTGTAAATTCTATTTCGTTAAAGCTTCTCCGGCTTTAACGTCTACATTCTCATCGCGTGTCTCGTGCTGCGCACTCGATCAAAGTTTGTCAGA
>WSXT02248091.1:0-10334 GCA_011762715.2 Neuroterus valhalla | reverse complement strand
CGTTGAAGATTCATTATTATACCTGAAAGTTCATCAGTTTGGTTGAAAATCAATTTCTTCAATTGATAATTTATCTGTTTCATTTTCAGTAGGAAAATGTCCAAAATTCGACGATTCAGTATAAATTTCTCTTTTTCAATTGAAAATTCAATTATTGTTTCGTTGAAACTTCACATAATTTGTTGAAAAATCAATTCGTTGGTTAGAAAGTTATCTATATCTTCGGAAGTTAATATTCTTCTTCAAAAATTCTTCTTCGCGGTAAATAATTCAGGTTAAACAGTTAAACATTTTTCATTTTAGTTGAACATTCATCTAGTTAAAACTCTTATGTTTGGCTTCAAATTAATTTTTTGAGCTGAAAATGTCACTATTCCATTTTTGTTTGAAATTTTTTATTTTAGTTCAAATCCCAACCATTTTGTTGAAAAATTGTTTTTTTTTGGCTCAGAATTAATTTTCGGTCAAAAATTGAACTATTTTAATTTAATGTTCATCATTTCAGTTGAAAATTTGTCTTTCTGGTTTAAAATTTAACTATTTCAGTGAAACATTTATACTTTCATTTGATTCTTCATCATTTTGTGTAAAAATGTAATAATTTGTTTGAAAGTTAGTTTTTTTGTTACAAGTCATTTTTTAAAACTAAAATTCAACTTTTTCCAATTGAAAATTTCATAGTTCTGTAAAAAATTCATTTGTTCAATTAAACATCCTTTTTTTAAATTTCTAATTTGAGTATTCAAATTTTCGTGAACAATTCATCTTTCTCAGTAAAGGTTAGTTTATCTGTTTGAAAACTCAACTCCTTCAGTTGAAGATTCTTTGTTTTAGCATGAAACTCTTATGCTAGGTTTGAAATTGGATTTTTAAACTGAAAATGTTACTGTTCCATTTTTGATTGAAAATAATTATCTTTTGAGTGCGAAATTCGACTATTTTGTTGAAACATTGTATTTTTCTTTAGAAGATTATGCTTTCTATTTGAAAATTTATCTTCTTTGTTGAGAACTATTTTATTGGAAATCCGTTTTTTTTTTGTTATCGTAAATTGATTTTTTAAATTACAAGTTTAACTGTTCCAATTTTTGTAGAAAAAAACGATTTTTTGCTGTTGAAAATTTGAGTATTCTTTTCAAAATTGATTTATTTTGTAATGTTTGATCTGTAGTGTTAGAGGCTGTTTAGAATGAACGTCTTGAATTGAAATAAATGTTTGCATCGTGCGACATGTATAGATGTTACTTCTAGTTGACCGGGAAAATTGGAAAACTTGACCGTGAAGAACCAGGGAATGACCAGGAATTTGAAATCGTTCGCCGAATCGCCAACCTGTAAACAATTGTTTGCGAGTTTTTTTCAAATGTCTTTGGATTAAAAAAATCTTCTGAAATCCCTTTAAATCCTCAAAATCTTCTCAGAATTTCTGGGGTCTTGAAGAATTTTCTCGAATCTTCTATATCTTGAGGAATACCTTAAAATCTTAAAATCATGAAACCCATTAAAATATTATGAAATTGATTGAAATTACATAGAATCTGAATGGTATTCCTTTAGAATCCCTTGGAAAGCACTTAAATCCTCGAATATGTTGTAAAATCCGTTAAGATTCTCAAATACTCCTCCGGAATATTTGGAAATTCTCCAAATTACCTTGGAATCTTTAAAAACATAATTATTTTATTATTTCCTTCTCAAATTCTCAAATCTATTGGGAAATTCCTTGGAATCTTTTGAAATATATGTATCCTAGAATCTGTCAAATTGTTGACATCTATTAAAAATATCTAAAATCTTGAGAAATTCCTTGAAATATTCAAATTTTCGAAATCTTGTGAAATCCCTCAATCCCTGTAAATAGATTGATTGAAATTCATTAAAAGATTTGAGAATCTTTCGAAATATTCAAAGCCCTGTGAAACCCTTGGAAACCCCGAAGAATTAATGTAAATACTTTATTGAGAGCCCCTCAAACTCCTTAAAAGTACAGACATTTTCGGAAATATTATGAAATTATTTAGAATCTGTTGAAGTTCCGTAAAATCCTTTGAAATATTTGAAAATCCAGGAAATCCTTTGAAATCCGTTGGAATTTTTCCAATTATCCTAAAGGGTTACAACCCCAATAAAACCCTCCCAATTTTTTAGTAATTACTTTAATCCCTTGAAAGTTACTCAAAATTCTACAAAATTCTTCCGAAATAATTGAAATCGTCTGGAATGTTTTGAAATCTGTGAAACTCTCTTGAAATCTCTTGAAATATTCTGAAACCTCATATTTCCTATATAATCTATCCAAATTTTTCTTAATTCGCGAAAGTTCATAAAAATCACATGAATTTTGTTTAAATCCATTAAAATCATCAAGATCCTTATGATTCGGGAATGCTCTAAAATTCTACAAATTTTTAAAAATTCCTTTAAATTATTGAAATCTACTGGAAATCTCCTTTAATCCTTTAAATATTCCAAAATCTTTGGAATCTTTCGAAATACCTCAAAATATTTAAATCTTGAAATCCATTGACACATTATAAAATTCATTGAAACTCCATGGAATTTGGATGATATTTCTCTAGGATCCCTTGAAAAGCACTGGAATTCTCAAAAATTGGATGAATCCCTTTGAAATTTTCAGAAAATCCTCTGTAATATTCGGAAATTCTATGAATACTCTTATAATCTTTTACAACCAAATGATTTTTTCCAAATTCCTTAGGAATACCAAAATCCTTTAAAACTTCCGGGTATCATTTGAAATGCTAAAATATCGGTGAAATCCTAAAAAATCGTTTGGAATCCTTTGACTATTTTTCGAAACTCATGGAATTTTTTTGAAATTTTCCAAGATTCTCTAAAGTTAGAAAAATCCTCAAGAATACCTAAAATTCTTCAAATCTATTGAACATTCTTTGAAATCTTTTAAATAATTGAAGACTATTAAAAATCTCTGAAACTATCCCAGTCTTCGAAATCCTGTGAAATCCTTCAATTTTTGTGAATAAAGTCTTTGACATCCAATGTAACATTTGCAAATTTTCGAAATTTCATGTGAATACCTTATCGAGAGCCTTTAAAGTATATAAAAAGTACTGAAATCTTTGGGAACATTATAAAATGCTTCAAAATTGCATTGAATTTTTGAAATCATATGAAACCCCCTTGAGATATTTGAAA
Organism: Neuroterus valhalla; assembly: GCA_011762715.2. Classification (NCBI taxonomy): domain Eukaryota; kingdom Metazoa; phylum Arthropoda; class Insecta; order Hymenoptera; family Cynipidae; genus Neuroterus; species Neuroterus valhalla. The sequence continues at coordinate 7,157 of WSXT02248091.1, read as the reverse complement.
CTTGTTAATTCTCTAAAATCTTTTTGAATGTCTTCAAAGCCCATGTGATACATGATTCACGTGACCCAAATTATCGATTTTTTTTGCGACAACTCACGTCTGCACCGAATGAGATAACGAGTTGAAATGTTGAGAATAGCCGTAGAAAACATTAAACTACGTTTATGTACATTATTTGGTTCAAAATTGAAACATTTTTTTTAATTTTGAAGAAATAAAAATTTTTAGATGTTATATACAAACGTATTTTAATATTTTCTAAGACGTTCTCTAAAATTTCAACTCGATATCTCATTCGGTGCGGACGTAAGTTGTTGCAAAAATTCTTGTTCAAATATTCCTGTTTGAAAATCCTGCAAATTCCTAGAAATAATTAAAATCCTTGGAAATCATATGTATTCCTTCGAAAGCTGCTAAAGTACTTTGCAATACTTTTGAATCCTTCTCAATCTGCGAAAAATCTTCTAAATCCCTGGAAATGTTTCAAATCTTCTGGAACGCTTTATGAAAATTTGCGTAAAATCACGTTTATGACTAGTTTCAACTTTTTTTCGGGACCGGTTGATAAATTTAAGTCTGATTCTGTTTGTAACAATATTCATTGAATCCTTTTGTTCTAGGCCTAGCTCATTGATATGGTGGCAGTGCATGTCAGTTTCTAGTCAAGTTGCAATTGTTGGAACCGAGCAAGGGGAAATATTATTTATTGATTTAGACACTGGGCAGCATGTCGGTTTCACGCGAATCGATGGGCATGTATCCAGTTTTCAAATTTGTCAAGACTCGGAACTTGATACTATTAATCTCATCATAACTAGCCAATCAAAAAAGCAGTGGCACCTGGTTTTGGAACAACCTGCAAAAGGTTACGTTTTTATGCATAATAATGGTACAGCCTCTAGTGAATCCTACTCGCAAGGATCCAGTGGTCACTCAGAAAATAATGGAAAAACGTTTGCTTCTACTATAAGGCGTAAGAACAATTCTGATATTATGAATGTGTCATTTTTATAAAGTTTTCGTTAGAAATTCATTTCAACACATTCTCATAATATTTCACCTAGGATGGCAAAGTAGATCTCGACTGAAAGGACTGAAACAGCTTTCTTTTGATAACTTTAGTATTCTCAAAAAGAAGGTATCTAAGAATATCGGTGAATCTCACAAATCAGGATCAATTGATTCCAGTAATTATTCATTGTGTAATGAGTCGGACAATTTGGTGAATCCAGCACCAACAAACAGTCCTGCGTTTCTTGTTGTGCAATATGCAGATCATGGACGACGGCTCTACACTCGATATTTTTTACCGAAAAACATTTTAACAGTAAGCTTAATTAATTCTATACATTAATCATTACATTTTCATCCTAATGAAAATTTATTCAATTTTGTTTGCAATGTTGATAAGTATACGTGTAAGTTTTTTCAATTTATGATACCTTAGGTTCACGAAAACAGTACATCACTACTTCCGCTGTGCGTACACAAATTACCAGATAATAGTAAAGATGTCCTATTGACACATCACTTATTTTATGTCATTGACGTTCACCGTCAAACATTGAACATAATTTCTCGCGCTCTCTCCCAAGATAAGCAAAATGGGAATTCACAGTTTAATCGAGAGTCTATCGTCGCTCGATTTTCTTTTGGAAAAAGAAATGAAGTTATAAATGGATTGTTTATAGCAAATACTACTAAAGAATTAAAAGAGAACGTTTTTCACAATGACGAAGATACTTACACGATTCCAAAGTTTATTAGAGATTTAAAAATCAAACTGGTTCCTCAAAGTCCATGTATTATCGTCACGAATTGTGGAATCTACAGAGTCACTTTCAGGTGAGTAATAAATTTTGGTATACGTCGCGCATTGTAGTAGGTTTATACTTATAATGATTTATATCCAAACATTACAGGAGTAGTTTGTTATCACTTTTTATGGATTTAATAATAAGTCGGACAGAGCTGGAAAAAGCGAAAAAGTTAGCTAAGATATTTGGATTACACGTTCGACAATTATTAGAATATGCAGGAGATATTCTTTTGGCAAATAATAGGTTTTATCAAGCAGCGACACTGTATAAAGAAGCTAGGGTAAGTCACATGAAGAGGTATTGCTGAAGAATTTCGTTTACCAATCTTTCAGTCTTTGCATTCTGCTACTATTTGTTTTCTTTTTTTTGCTTGAGACTACGCTGCTTTTTTTTTGCACGAGACTACTTGACTACTTTTTTCGGGATAATTTTTTTTTTTTTGAATTACTTATTTTGATCTTGATCGAGTAGTGTACTCTCGAGGACGAAATTTAGTAAAAACTAATAATATTTCATATCAGAGAATAAATGGTTCTGACATATTTATCAGATTTTGTAAACAAATACGCAGTTTCAGAATTTACGGGATCAAAAACTGGAAAGTTTTGGTTAAAAGATCCGCGATTCTAGCAATGTGCCGTTGGAAGTTCCATTTTGAAACTTTCGCTTCAAAAGTTTCAAAATGCGAGATTTGTGATCAAGGGAATTTTCAACTAAACCAAAATTTTAATTTTCAAACCAAAATGATGAATTTTCTACAAGAAATTCATGTTCCAACCGACAAATATGATTTTCTACAGAAAAGTTCGTTTTCTACCAAAGAGTTGAATTTACAAAAAAAAAAAATGTTTTATTTTCTACCAAATAGTTAAACTTTCTACCAGATTATTTTTAATTTTATGCCGAAAATGTGAATTTTGAACGGAAAAGTTATTTTTAAACCGAATAGCTCAATCGCCCTTAAAATTGTTAAATTTCCAAGTACGAAAGACATACTTTCTACAGACCAGTTGATTTCTCATCAAACAGGTAGATTTAAAACCAAATCATTGAATTTCTAACCAAAGAGGTGAACATATAATTTGAAAGAAGTAGTTCAACATAAAATCAAGTAGTTGAATTTCCAATCAAGAAGATGAATATTCTACCTAAAAGATTACTGTTTTGCAAGAAAATGCATACTAAAAAAAATTGAAGCATTTCAATACTGAAATAAGGCATTATTTATAAAATAGTTCAATTTTGGGATAAATATTTCAAATAATACTTTCATTCTCAACAAAACATATTAGTTTTAAGCTGAAAAGTTATTTCTATACCAGATAGTTTCGTTTTCTACCAAACTGTTTGATTGTAGGTAAGAAGACGAACTTTCTACCAGATTATTTTTTATTTTCAACCCAAAAATATGAATTTTCAAGGGAAAAGTTATTTTTAAACCGAATATCTCAATTGCCCTGAAAATTGTTGAATTTTCAAGCACGAAAGACATATTTTCTGCAGACCAGTTGAATTTTCATGAAATAGGTAGATTTATAACCAAATAATTTAAGTTCTAACCAAAGAGGTGAACCTTTAATTTAAAAAAAAGTAGTTGAACATAAAATCAAGTTGTTGAATTTTCAACCAAAAAGATGAATATCCTACCAAGAAGATTACTGTTCTGCGAAAAAAAGCATATTAAAAAAAAATTCAAGCATTTTGAAGCTGAAATGAGGTATTGTTTATAAAGTAGTTGAATTTGGGGATAAATGTTTCAGATAATACTTTCATTCTCCACCAAACATATTAATTTTCAACAGAAAAGTTATTTCTGTACCAGATAGTTTCATTTTCTATCAAACTGTTTGATTTTAGGTAAAAAGACGAATTTCATAAATAATAGTTAAATTTTCAAACGCAAAAATATGAATTTTTAACGGGAAAGTTAATTTATAACCAATTAGTTGAATTTTCAACTGAAATAATTAATCTCAAAGAAAAAAAATCAACAAAATACATGCGTTTTATACAAAATATTTGAATTTTCAATAAAAAAGATAATTTAGAAACTAGATATTTGAAGCTTAAAATAGAAAAAACAAATTGTTATTAAAAAGGGACATTTTAATGTCCTTTTGAAGAAATTTATTTTCAAAGAAAAATGAAACGAATTTTAAATCGAAATTTTCAATCCAAAAAATACATTTTACAAAAAGTTGTTGCATTTGTAATCAAATAATCAAATTTACAACCAAAAAGATTTCCATTTCCAGCTGGAAAATGATCGCTTTAAGTTAAAAATTCAACTATGAAGTAATCATTGCGATTTGATCCTTTCACGGTTGGAAATTCATATAATTTGTTGGAATACTTTGTTAAACACTAATTTCTTTTTTGGTTGCAGATCTTACTATTTTGTTGGAAATTCCCTTATTTTTGTTTTGTTTTTAAAATTCATGTTTCTTACGGGAAATTTAACTCATCCTTTTTTGGCACAAAATTCATCGTTTTATTCAAAATTAATACATTTTTTTGATTCAAATACCAACTTATACATTTTTTCATGAATTCATCTTTTTATAATCAAATATTCTATTATTTGGTTGAGAATTTGACTTCTTTTTTCAAAATCAATTCTTTGTTTGAGATTCATAATTTCAGTTGAAGACTCAACCATGTTGTTCAAAATTTAACTATTTGGTGAAACCTTCAACTATTTTTTTTTAAATTCGTCACCTTCGCTTGGAAGTTTAACTTTTTGGTTGTTAATTCAACTGTTATGTTGAAAATTCATCTCTCTTGGTAGAAAACGTATTAGTCTTATAGAAAATTCAACATTTGGTTAGGAACGCATCTTTTTTGGTAGAAAATGAATCTCTTTTACACTTATAATCATTACAGCTAAAAATGCGAAAATTTCTTGAAATCCACTGACTTCGAAACTCTTCATTGGAATTTCAGCTGAAAGTTAGAAAAATGATAAATGTATAATACGGCACATTACTACTCCATCCTAGTTTAAATAATCAGACTTCTAGTTGAAACTACCGGAATTTCTTGTAGGTTCATATTTAATTCGACATTCTAGCTATTTTAACCAGAATTTTGTTCAATTAACACAATTTTATTGTTACTATATTTCTTCTCCAATAATTAAGTTTATTTCTCGTCAGAAAGTCTATCTTATCTGTATCTATATAGAGAAAAAATTAAAATTGCCTTGATATTTAAAATATTCAAAGTGACCTTGATGCTCTGAATTTCTCATTTTTCAATATTTGCAAACTTTATCGTATCAAATTTTTTTATGAAAGGAAGAAAATTACGTTCTCTTTGTTCTTCTTTAACTTTACATACCACATAACTCTCTTAATTTAGGTCCTAAGACTTGTAGAAAAGGATTTTTTTAATAGGTAGCCTTGCATTTCAACCTGTGCTTGACATAAAAATTAAGGATTATTAACCCAAAATTTTTTTTGACCCTAACTCTTCAAGTGAAAAATTACTTCTCCTTTTATTTCAATTTGAAAGTTGGCCTCATTCTCAATGTGAAAAATGAATTCAAAAACATTCCACTGTTTACCTTTTTTTTTTTTTTTTTGTAAACCTAGATTACTTTTCGATACTTTTTGAAGGCACATAATATGCTACTTTTACTACTGTTTGATTGTCATGAAGAAGTGCGATGCCTTAATCTTGTGATGTAATTCGTATATGTTTTATGTTACAGTGTCGCCCATCAAAGATTTTTGCAAAACTTGCATCAGTTGGCTGCACATCTGAACTTCTGAATTGTCTTGTGCATTGCCTAGAACATCCTGCTCCACTGAAATTGTCAATTGCAGAAAAAATGTCTTTGTCAAATTTGAGTATTATCGCTTTTACAGAATTGTCAGTCAGAGCTATAACGCAGAAAGAACAAGAAATTTATGCGGAATTTATGTATGTCGAATAAAATAGGATTTTCACAATTAGATTTCATCTTTTTAATAATAATATATTCAATAATAGGAATTTCTTGTCGACAAACATGTTTTATGATGAACTTGTGGCTGTCAGTATAATTGGACAAGCCCATCTGTGGAATATTTTGCATCACCTAGTAATCAAAAGAGGCCTATTTACTCAAGCATTAGATATACTTATGAAGACATTACCCCTCTTCTTTAGTTTCAAAAACTCTCATCTTCATGCTAATCGTGAGTTAATTTTGCTTATAGAAGTATTGGGAATTTAAAGTTGCGATGTGAGACCTGATGGCCATCTAGCAAAATAACCAACATGGCTGCCTATGGGATACACGTAGCATTGTTTACATGCAAGTTGCCCTCAAGTAACGCGATAATAATTAATTTTGTGTTAGATTAATCAGTCAGAGGTACATGAGAAGTTTATTAAATTAATATAAAATCTTAAAAATGGAATTCTCCTGGAATCATAAAAAGGGAAACGATATTCGCAAAGGTAATGTGTGGTGCGTTTAAATTGTGAATCAAAAAAAAAATATCAACACTAATGTGAGTTTCCATAAAGTACAAAAATTTGGCAGTCGTACTGTACTGGCATTGTTGTTGATAAACGTTTCGTTATTACGTGATTATTAAATAGAATTATTATCAGGATCATTGAACAATGAGGCTAATCCACTTGTACGTAAGCACAGTGAAAATATGTCAATCCTATCTTCCCCTTTGTAAGTCGTTCCACACACGATTATAAAACCAGAATTGATCGCTCTTTCTCCTTCGATCATGTTTCCGGGAGACGGCGTTGCAACATCATACTCACGAAATGTTTTTTAGAGAGAGTAGCAACATTTTTATGACATTTAAAGTACACTTTACTTGAATAAACTTGTTAAGACTAAGGCTAATCATATACATGCCGAATCCCATAGGCAGTCATGTTTGTTTTGATACAGCAGCGCCTCTTTGCCCGCGGTGGATGTTTTCTTTCCCAATATATTATGCAGAGATTACTGTAGGTATAATGATTCCCATTCATGTTGTAGATGATTTGTTGATGACCATAAGCGAACCGAACTTGATTCGGGGAATGATAGCAAATCCCAGTATTGCCAAAAGTCACATGTCGTTTGTTCTTGCAAACCTTTCGTCTCTACAAGTATTTGTGTTACAGGTAAGTCGAGAAATACACTTTTCGAGAATTAATATTGTTGATGCTTGGTATAAAACTGATTAACAATTTTGTATTTTGCAGCGCCTAATAACACTTTATGATCCCACGAATCCTGTGTTAAGGCCCTTAATACTTCAGTGCAGAGTTCGTAACCGAACTAATTCTCGAAATTCATTATCGAGTTCAGTAGAGTCGACTGAAACGCAGGTAATAGCA
>WSXT02248080.1:0-15228 GCA_011762715.2 Neuroterus valhalla | reverse complement strand
CACCAGTTTCACTCCTTGCTGCTCTCCCACAACGTGCAATTTTGAACGCGGGGGGGGGGGGGGGGGTCAAATTTTACACAAATCTAATACCTTCTCTGATGAGAATGTAATAAATATCTATATTTTAGTTCGCTCTAAAAAGAGCCCTGGAGCAAGCTCTATTACAATACAAGCAACAACAAAAAAATACTAGACGCGCTGATGAAACTGAGAAATGTTCTTCTGTCGATGAGGAGAATTCATCGGAAATATTGACAGACACAGGTATAAATCACAAAAAATATTCAGTTTTGCGGTTATATAAACATCGAAAATCTATTGTGACAAGAGTGAATAAAAAAAATTAAGAAATATATCAATTACACTTTTCATTTTAATTCTAATTCGGTAAAATTCCTTCAAGCAGTAATGCCACTCTTTGAAATTGAAGCGCCCGATGAGTCGCAAGAAAGAAGTTCCAGTGAAACTGAAACTCAAGAAAATGTCGAAAACGTTATTTACGAGGTTCCTGAATACCAGTTCCTTGTCCCAGTCCCAGTCAAGACATCATCACCACGGTTTCATCCCTACTTTTTGAAGTAGAAGTTATGATAAGAAAATTTGCATAAGAACGTAATTCTGTAAAAAAAAAAAATTGATTTTCTTAAACAAAATATCAATTATAAATCAGTTTCATCTAAAAGTAAACGGTCCAACATCTAAAATTATGTATAAAAAGTAATAATAAAGTAATATATGATAATAAAGAAGAACAATTTATTCCTCCGAAATTGCAAAATAGAAATAAAGCCATGTATAAGATAATTTTTAATTGCAGTTTCTAAAAAACTGTTTTAAACTTGGCGCTGGTTTGTAAGTTTCTTTTCCGGCCTGCGCAAAAATGGCGAAACAAGCACCGTTCAGCGCTGACATAAACTGGCGTAATCGTTTATCAACGGAACGTCAAGTTAAATGTTAAAATGTCAAGAAACGATGGAAGAGATGACACGACTGGCACAGCATTCCGAAAAATTGATGTAGATCAATATAATGATAACGATTTCAAAGAAGAGGAAGCCGACGGTGGAACAACAGGACCAACCGGTCCAGACGAAAACGAAGTTCTGCAACTCCTTAGTCAATATCCTTTTCGAACTACTCATTCATATTAGTCATACTTGTTGCATTTCTTGTATTTCCTACCAGAAATAATATTCCTTAACTCATTACCAAGGGAAAATATGCAGAGGCACTTGTATGCGTTCTAAAATCTGCTCCACTCGGTTGCAAAAACCAGCAAGTCAAGGTAACCTCAAAATCTGTTCATCTTATTTGTTTCAGTATTTTACAATTATATCCCAATTTAATTGTATACTTAACATTTCAAATTCATAAAGTAGGTTTCCTCAAATGCCATTAAAATTTTCAATCACGAAGATATTCTTCCAGAGTTGTATTTTCGTTTTTGAAAATTCACGTTTTTGGTTTTTTTGTTGAAGTTTTGAATGTAAAGTCTGATTTAAAAAGTAGGATTAATGTTTTCCAAGATATTAATGTTTCATAATACTTCGAAACAATATGTGTAAAAAAAGAATATTGTTATATAATGCAAGTGTCAGTCACTTTTTTGTATGTCAACATTATTCACTTCTGTTATTTTTCTCGTTTATTTTATGTTTTGATCTTGAAATATCGAACTTCAAAATTATCAGAAAGGAAGTGCCTTTTATTTTATATGTTGTACTTTTAGATGCAGCGTTTAAAAATTTTTATTTTATATTTTTAAGCCTTATAACTCAAAATTGGCCGAGTTTCAACTAAACTTAGAAAATTTGTAATTTAAGAAAATAAATTCTTATAGCAGGCCCTACTGTGGTTGAAGATACTCTTAATTCCAAACAAGAGTAGGATATGTTTCATTATATCAGGGATCACATTCCGTCCCCTTTTAACAAATCCACATTTCCCACTGTACTTTTCGAAATCCCCCTTAGTACCGTTCATACACTATGTTTTAATCTAAATTTCAAGAATCATAATGAGAAATTTCAATAATTCGAAAACGATCACCAAGAAAACCTATTGTACTCTGAAAGTGGACTTTCAGAAATCAGAATATTTTGAAACTGCGTTTCTCCAGGGAACAAAAATATAAAAAAGTCGAAAATGAGATGTAACAAAGTAACGTATTAGGGCCACAAAAAATTGTAAATAACTTAAAGCTGATTGTTATGTGCTAAGGCTTCATACGTATATTTCAAAAAATTCTTATTTTCATAATTAAGCTATTTTACAGAATAGTCTCTTTTTTTCAAATTTCCATTTTTTTCACGATAATAATTTTTCTAGTTAAGAATAAAAAAATTTTTGCACATCTGAGAGTTTTCACTTTTCAACTAATACAAATACATCAAAAGAACAACGTTAAAGTATTAAAAAAACGGAAATGTAGGAGGCTTTTGATCTTTCAAATAGTAATCCTAGTTTACTTATTCTTAGAAAAATATTTTGGACAACTCAGAGTTCTGTTCTGAAAATAATGCACAATAAAAAACTGACAAGAAAAAGAAATCAAAATCTATTTACCAAAAAAAGTACCTTAAAAAATAATTTCCTGATTCTCTTTTTTACTCTAAAACTGAACTACTGAACCGCTATAATTCCTGTTGAATTGAATTTAAATTTATAGGACAGTGCAAGGAACTTGACACAGAAGGTGCTATTGAGTATAAAATCAAACCAAATGGACGATTGTATAGCACAATTAGATCGCGATCTGATGGACGTACTGATGAAGTACATCTACCGAGGCTTCGAAATCCCAACGGATGGGAGCAGCGGACACTTGTTACTCTGGCACGAAAAGGTCTACAACATCAGTGGAGTCGGCAGCATCGTTCGAGTATTTGCCGACAGCAAAAGAGCTTGAACTTCCACATTTGTCCATTCTCCTTCCTCTTTTTGTTACTTAAGACAATTAGTAACATTAAGAACATCCTTAGGTCATACAATTTTTCACTAAGGAAACCGCAGTGCATTTATGTCGAGTTGTTGTCAATAAATTTTTATTTCTTCTACTTACAGAAAAAAACAGTCGTACGGCTTCTTCACTCTTGAAACCTCAATTAAACACTTTATGCTTATATACATATATTCTTACACCGAATACCTTGTTTGAATACATATTGACTTGGATATGAAAATCAGGAATGTGAACGCTCACTCTTTTTTCACCAAATGAAAAAATTATCTTTAACATTAATACTGCTGATTCAATTATTTAATTCACAACAAAACAAAATTTCAAAATCAAAACCTTGACCTCTATCAACTTTTAACACTGAGAAATAAAACGGACTTAACATAATAGTAAAATTGTTGTTAAACATTTATTATAAGTAAAAACATAGTTTAATGTATTGTAAAACTGTTAATATTGTATCGTGGACTACTCCAAAATCTTTACTTATTCACACTTGTCTTTCACCGTAACCATTATCATATTTGTCTGGTGAATTAAGTACAATGCACTGATGAAAACAGAATTTGCCCTGAAAATCGAAAAGTTTTGAGTTAATTTTGCCATTTTAACCATATTTATAGAATTTATCAAAAAACTAAATTTTTTCAGCTTACTGTCCCTCTTTGAAGTATTCTTTCAAAGTATTACTAAAGCGTTTACTGTATCTGACGAATTCTCTTTTGCGTTGATCCAAAGCCTGTTTGCCTGCTGAACCTGGTATAAATCCTGTGACTTCGTTAACTGCGTCTAGTAATTTTTTTATTGCACTAGCAATCTCTCTGAAAAAGGAATCATCCATAAAACAAAATACTGAAAGTTGAATGAAATCAAGCACTAAAATCTCTAATTTTTTACATACTTGATAGTTTCGAGGAAAGTTTTTCGGTCGCTTATCTCATCTGGAATTCTGCTCAATATCCTTTTCAAGGAAGTTGACTTCCGATTCAACTCTTGGAATGCATCTTCTGAACGCACTGAACGATATTCGACAACTGGCAAAAAATGATAATGAATATGCATGAATTATTAATATGTAAACATAATCAACAAATGACTTAAGGAATGTTTTTTACCATCACAGTCTGAAGCGGTACCCTGTAATCGAAGAACGCTTTCGTTCATATCGATATTCAAATCAGATCGTCGCACAATGCCCAACACTAAATCGTAGGTGAGTCCGGGGTAAGAATTCTCAGCCTTCGTAAGCGCTGATCGCAAAGTTTGCGCTGCCATAACATTTTGTCTCTCCAACTAGATTTGATCAATCCACAATTTATATGACAGAATATGAATGACAAATTCTAATATATAGAATGAATTGTAATCATATTTGTTGTATTCTTCGTCAATTCACAAGATATAATTACTTATTGCTCTCTTGTAAACAAAACTTCAATCAATAACTTTGGAGACAGAAAAGAGGCTTAAAATTCGGTTTGTTTTTGCTTCCGAGTCATGTAGAGGAAAGACATGAGAAACCAGACAGAATTTAATGTCTTAACTAAAAGTCTGAAAAACTAAAAGGTTATGTTTACCTGCTGCACAACCTTGATCATTTCCACAAAACAAATTCAAACTGACCTTTTCAAATATAAAAACATACCTAAACAGTAATATATACCAGATTCTGAAACCAAATAAGAACAAGAAAGAGAATTCCCACAAGTGAAGACTCCACTCCAAACTTGGCAAGAAAAAATGTACGTAGAAAAAATGAATGAGAAAACTGATTTAACAAAGAAAGAATATTTTTAATTATGAATGACGATTTCGAAAATGATTCTTACCTTAGCTAATATGGGCCTTAATATTACAGGTAGAACAAGTGATGTAACTGGAGCCTCATCGCCCATTGTCATCCTTCTCAGGATTTATTTTGATTTAGAGACCTTGCAAACCCACTTTTCTTTTTCCTATACTAGACTAATTGATGCAAAAAAAAAAGTTTATTTTTTTATACTTTGTACAGACTACCTCATATCATATTATTTTTATCTGACAGCTGTCACGAGATTTTGTGAAAACAAGGTTAAAAACTTTTGTTGCCAGAATCTTAGAGTAACATGGAGAAAGGAAACGACTTGCGCATTGCTCTTGTGAGCATCAGGTCCTGCGCATGTCGGAATAATTGTCCAATCAGAAAACATAATATTTGGCGCAAATCATAAATTCGCAGGAATTAAGTATCTTCTTACCCTGAATAGAAAAAATGTGGAGCATGTTTTGATATTAACAATAATTTTTTCCATCGTCTATATATCAGGAAAATTATTTTTTACCTATTATTGATGCTAATTCCCTTTAGATACAGAAAAATTAGAAATATGAATGAAATGGTCGCTTCACAAGCATCATCAATTTTCTTTCTATTCAAAAATTTTAATTCCCGCCGATTCTGATCTTTTGAAGCGACCTATCCACGAGACGAAAGAAAGTGGTAAACGATGTAAACCGCTAACAAGATTAGAAAGAATCTATAGTTTATTATCCTAAATGCTGTACAAGCATTATTTGTAACTCAATTAGAAGTGCCGATTTACGTTTATATCTATTCATTTATTAAAATATCTCACAATGGCAGAAGAAGCAGAACAAGTAAGTTAAAAAGAAACAAACCGGAAGGTTTCTGAATCTAACCTAAAAATCTTTTTTTTTTAGGTGCCGGCAATTAATGTCAAAGAACCTCTGGATTTAATTAGGTTGAGTCTAGACGAACGAATTTACGTGAAAATGAGGAACGAAAGGGAACTTCGAGGACGATTACATGTAAGAATGTTTATTTTTATTGATATTTTGTTTTTTTGTGAAGTATGGAAAAAGTATGGAATTGCGTCTCATGCGTTTCCCTTCTCATAAATCTATAATTTCAATTAATATTCCTGAAAACATTTCAGAAAACTTGTTGCTATAAGCTTTAAATAAGAATATTATCTTGACTTGTATATTCAGCGTTCTACAAGTGATGATTCATATGTGCAAAGTTTCATCGTGGCTATCATATTGAAAGTAAATTCAGAAATAGTGTTTTTGTTCAATTTCAATAGTTGAAAACAATCTGAAAAATTACTTAATAGATAACATCAATTGATTCCAATTGATCTTCTTTTTTTGAAGGCCTACGATCAGCATTTGAACATGGTCCTAGGAGAAGTTGAAGAAACCGTCACAACTGTGGAAATCGACGAAGAAACCTACGAAGAAGTCTACCGCACCACAAAAAGGAACATCCCAATGCTCTTTGTTCGAGGTGACGGCGTTATCCTCGTTTCTCCACCCAGTATGCGACCCACGGTTTAAAAAAAAATGTCTACACATGTTTTGTATAAGGTCGGTTTTTCTATGCAAATTTAGTTTCACTTCATGAATTACTTATTTGGTAGAAATTTCAATTTATTTTAATTTAGCAGAGAAAATGTGTTTATTTAAAAATGAAGGAAACTGTTTGTTTAAAAGATTCAGTTTATCAAATCTTGAATCATCAGCTGATTCTAGAGAAACATCAATAATAATCTATGTTCTGACGAGTGTATAAAAAAGATAGAATAAAATTAACAATCTTACAAATATTTTGTTTTTTCACAAGACTAGATAATTAAAAGCTCAGCATAACGTTAAATGTTACTTTTTCGGGGTTTTTGTGCACCGGTACTAACAGCAGGAGTTGGGAGATTAAAATCTGCAGGTGCTGTAGCTTGAGCAGTGAGATCTTTTATCCTCTGATCTTTGAGTTTCAACATGCTTTCAAGATGTGAGACCTTTTCACTCAAAATATTGATCGCGTTCTTTTTTTCTTGCAATTCAATTTTTAGTTTCATGAATACATGACGAGGCACTGTTTTATCTGCGACCACTTCGGGATTTATAGCATTTCTAGCAGACTCTACGAGAAATATACAATCCACCTTGAAAGTAGAACAAGTATTTTTAATTTTGTATGTATGTTCTTACCGCCTTTTCCTTTTTCTTCGGATTCACTGTACAAGATTTCAGTATCAGCATTGCAGTCCTTCAAAATTTTGACTCGGAGATCAGTCAATACATTTTCAATTACTCCTGCTTGGGAATTCGCTAACTTGTCGATTATATCCTTTGTAAGTTTCATTTCAATCTTAGACAATACTTTGCGATTCAAAGTGCACCAATTGTCAATTTTCTTCGCTATGCTGCTACCGGGAATGTAATTATGGACATCGACGAGTCGAGGATAATATTTTTTCAATAGCTCGGCCATTAGAACTGCACAGTACAGATTAAAATAAATATCTCCTTTATGAAAGTATTAGATTGATCACTTACCTCCATCAGAAAAATCTCTAGCTGTGTTTTTCTTGGGTCGAGAGAAAGGAATTTCGTCAAGCCATGTGTAAATTTCTTCCAAATTATCACCCTTATCCGCATTGATGCTCATATTCATGATTTGACGTTTCCCTTCTAATTGAAGAAGCAACTCCCACACAAATTTTATTCTTCGATCTATTCTGCATTGGAAATTTATCTTTTTTAGAGTCTGAAGTCTCTTATCTGTCAAAATCGCGTGAGCTCTCAATTTGTAGCTCTTTCGAAATTAAAACAAAAGAGCAATGCTAGCAGAAGAGGAGGGGGAATCATTTTATTGATCAAGGTTTGTTTTTCAAAACAATTTCTCAGGCAAAGGAAAAATGATACATTTGTCCACGACCCTATTTTTATTAATACTTGACAAAGTTACGACGACAAAGTATTAAAGTGTTGAATTCCAGATTATAACATATAAGAATAACTGGATTAGGCTTAGTTTTTGTCTTTTTCCATTCTCTTGATAGCCTCGGTTTTTGTATTTAAAAACTTGCGGGTGATTTCGTCTCCTTGTCTTCCTAATTCTGCTCCAACCTTCGACCTCACTTCTTCGTGATACTTGTTCAACCACTCGAGCTGTGTGCATTTTATTTTTATTGGTTTATTATTGAAGTACAATCAGAACATTTTTTAGAATAAATTAGATAATAAAGCAATCTTACCTGTTCATTTGTGAGTTGATTCGGATTAATAAGGTTCCTCTCATAAGGCAATAGAGTGATCATTTTGAAGGTCATGAATTGTTTATCAGGTTTAAACTAAAAGCATAATAGAAATTATTCGGAAATAAGTGTCTTTCTTAAGTATTTTATTTTAATTGCATACTTACTGTGGTATTGGCTGCGACAACAGTAACAACGTTTTCTAAAAGAACACCCCATTCTCTCCCCTGGCGATAACCGATGCCTTGGATTCTGAAGGCGTTGATGTCATAGGTGTCGTTAAAAGCTGAAATAGATGACATAAATTGCAATTAATTGAAATTTAAATGAAAAATACTTCAGTTATACCTTCATAGACTCCAAGTGAAGCTCCGATTCCTTGTACCGTTTCATATTCATATTCTTGTCCTATTCTGTAGAGAGGCATCTGTATAACAATGTCAGTCGTGCACGCTGAAGTTCCGGATGGAAATATTAATTTAACGAGATCAATGATACCTGCCAATAGTGCTGTATATGCTGATTTTTGATGTTCAGTTGGCGTTCCATAATGAAAAGTTCTTGCTATTCGCGTGGTGCCATCTTTTTGAGGAAAAGAGATTTATATATGGTTTTTAATTAGTTTTATCATATTTCTCGGAAAAGTTTTGTTTGTATTTTCGTAAAATAATAATCTCTTATTATTACCATCATATTGACCACCAGTGGTGATCATAAATGTTTTATTTTTTCCAATTTCTATCGCGGACTTATTTTTCGGAATATGAAAAAAGTTGGCTGAATTAGATCCATAACCAGCGACGCATTCGCTACTTTCGCCTCTACTAAATTGTTGTTTGTATCTGATTTCGCGAAGTCGTTCAATAGCATCTGTTTCTCGAATAGAACTGTTGCTTTCCATCTAGAAGTTCGAGGAAATTGAACATTTGAATCTAAATTATACAAAACTGATTTAATGAGCTGATTTCACTTATTTACATCTTTTTCCATTTTCATCATCCATTGAGTCATAGCGACTGCTTCACGCAAATGTGCTTGTTTCATCCCAGCAATTTCGGCAGAATTTTTCCTATCTTTCCTTAAAAGAATTGGTGACACTTTGCTTTTGACTTTCTCTCGGGGTATCTGCAAAAAAAAATTTTTCGAAAGACAGCACCTCTCAATTTTCACATTATCAGGGTGGCGACTGGACCGGGAAACCGGAAGTTTTTTGATCGGGAAAAAACCGGGAGTTTACTTGACTCAACGTAGACTATTAAAAATTCTACCCAAAAGAAAAATACGGGAAATTACAGCTATCTTTTTATGAATCAAAAAGAGATCTTATCATTTGATTTAACAGGGTTGCCACAATTTCTGGAAATCAGGGAAATATCAGGAATATTTTTTGATCATGGAAAATTCAGGGAAACATCAGGGAAATCTCATCAATATCAGGGAAAAAGGGGACGCCAAAATTTTCTTATATTGAATCTACGCTGTCGAGACATTTTTTTGAGTCCTTCTAATCTTGTAAAAGAGGAATTTTTATATTGGCGTTTGGGTCTATACTTTTTTTTTCATAAATCAATTCCCACAAAATTTACATCTACAAAAAATAATTGATGTTGAAACATTTCGTCCTGGGCTGATTCATTGGACTCATTAGTAAGGCAATATGAACCGAACCTGCCTTAGACGCTAAAAATTTTTTAAATTATTCTAAAAATAAATTATTTTACAAAATAACGAATTGATATCAAATCATTGTAAGCAATGTATAAAAATATCATATCGTATATCGTAAGAGATTCATAATATTTTCATACATTTTTAGGATCAAATGTTTGTAAACTTAAATCTCAGAAATATGTAAAATTTATGTTTTGTATAGAAAATGTATGGGAAAAAATCAGGGATAGTTTACTGAAATCAGGAAAATATCAGGGAAATTTTCCTTGGGTCGATTGTGGCAACCCTGTTCAAACAATATAACTTTCCTTTAATCTAATTCTCAAAATATTAAAAATTGATAATCAAATCGATGATGTCTCAAACCTACAGAAGGAATCATTACCTTCATTTAAAAAAAAAATGTATTTATCACGTTTTATTTGCTTTACCTCATTTATCTGACTCGGGACAGGAAATTTCAGAAAATAATTATAGTTTTTATTTTAGGGCAAGGAGTTTCAGTGAAGAAGTATAATTTCACTTTGAACAGGGGATTTTTTACATAGAACGTGAACTTTTCAAACTAATTATAATTCGGATTTAGACGAGAGGAATTAAAAAAGAAACCTTCCTCCAATTCAAAATTCGTCACAATTTCAAAGTGCCCTCTTCCTAATTCTAAATAAAGAAGGCTTGTTTACATTGTTCATTGCAAATTCATCCTTTTTGAGTTAAAAAATTCACGACTTGTTTGAAATTTAAACTTGTTTGTTGAAAATCAAATTTTTATGGTTGCATGATTTTGATTCCAAATTCACCTCTGGTTGAAACTGTAACTACTTTGAAAAATCAATTGATCTTTTTATGGTGAGAAATTGAAGTATTAAGTTGAACATTGATTTTTGATTTTGAATATGAAACTATTTCTTTGAGAATTCATGTACTTCGTGGGAAATTTGCCTTGTTTGTAGAAAATAATCTTTTTCTTCGCAAGTTAATATTCTTCTTCAAAAATTCTTCTTTACTGCTAACGATTCAAGTTAAACAGTCAAATACTTTTCATTTTAGTCGAACACTCATCTAGTTAAAAACTCTTATGTTTGGTTGAAAATTAATTTTCCAAGCCAAAAATGTCACTATTTCGTTTTTGTTTAAAAGTTTTTATTTTTATGGCTCGAATTTCAACCATTCTATTGAAAAATTGTATTTTGCGGTTGAAAATTGTGTTTTCGGGGTGAAAATTAATTTTTTGTCAAAAAATCCGTCTTTCTGGTTTAAAATTCAACTACTTCAGTTGAACATTTACAATTTCGTTTGATTCTTCATAATTTTGTGTATAAATGTAATAATTTGTTAGACATTTTTTTTGTTGGTTGGGAGATAGCTCTTTTTTACTGAAAATTTAACTTATCCCAATTGAAAATTTCCTATTTTCTTTGAAAAATCTATTTGTTTAGTTCCACATTGACTTTTTTCTCAATTTAAAATTTGAGTAATCAAATTTTCGTTTAATTATCTTTTTCAGTAAAAGTTATTTATCTGTTTGAAAACTCGACTCCTCCGGTTAAAGATTTTTTTTTAGTATGAAACACTTATATTTGGTTTAAAATTGGTTTTTTTACCTAAAAATGTTACTGTTCTATTTTTGGTTGAACTTAATTATTTTTTTACTTTCAAATTCGACTATTTTGTTGAAACATGGTATTTTTTCTTAGAAAATGATTCTTTATATTTGGAAATTAATCTTCTTGTTTGAATATTCTCCTTCGTGGTTGAAAAATGAAGTGCCCCAGTTAAATATTTATCTTATTAGTTAAAAATTCATCTTCTTGTTTTAAAATTAAACTTTTTTGGTTGAAGATTTTTGTGATCGTTAATTGATTTTTTCAATTGTAAGTTCAACTGTTTCAATTTTTGGGAGAAAACGATATTTTTTTGTTGAAAATATCAGTATTCTTTTCAAAATTGATTCATTTCACAATTTTTGATCTGTTGTGTTAAAGGATATTAAATATGAACGTCATGACCAAAAATTAACTTTTGCGTTTTGCGACAATATGTATATTTTGCTTCTAGTTGACCGGGAAGATTGAAAAACTTGACCTTGAAGAACCGGGAAATGACCGGAAACTTGAAATCGTCCGCCGAATCACCACCCTGATTATTAAAATCTACATATTCATTCGATTACCGTATCAAATATTTTGTAACTGACTCCCAAGGCATTATTGTACGACTTTGGCAGTAAAATAGCGTGTGCTTGTTCCGAATAAGCTTTCAGGTCCATCCAGAATTGGTCATAATCAAATACTCTGATTGGTAAAAAAGTATAGAATTCAATTTCTTGATTTTCTTATTACATAATATTGAATATTAACGCTTATTTATACTTTTTAATAGGGAAGAAAATAAATTGAAACTCACGCTATATTTGCGAGATTCAAAATCCTGAGGACTTTTGAACTCTGTTTTTCTGGAGGAAGATAAACTTTTGCAAAATCTTTTCCAATCAGCATATGAGATCGAAAAACCGGTACGTACGGAATATCCGACCCTCTCATATTTGTAATCCACGCAATTTCATCAAGAGCAGATACTACATAGAGATCAGCTTTTAAGTCTGCCATGTCTTCTCGAATCAACTTCAGCTTCTCTTCCTGAGTTTGGCCTATCAAAGAGGTAATCAATTGGATTTAATCAAGATTTTTCAATTGTTCAGAAAAATATCTCACCTTCTACTTTGAACAAGAAACCTACCTGTAATTTTGAGTGGTAAATCGTAGAGTGGATCTTTTCGGAATCCGGGTTGGTCCTTCCAGATCAAATCGATTAAATTTTCTCCTAATGGTACAAGTGTGATATTCTTCCATCCTGCGTTTGAAATTAAAATACAATTTTTAACAATGGAAGAAATTTGCAGTTATCATTTTTATTCTCTGGCAATAATATTTACGCAATTTTTGGTCCCAATCAATCCATTGCGTGTAGGCCACGTTTGGATCTGCACCGACCCTACTTCCGGATTCGAGTTCGTTTAATAACCAAGCCTCTATTGGTAAATATTTGCTGGTCTTCGAAATAAAGGAAATACCAATATTTATACAGAAGTAAAATTAGGTGATTTTTCTAATCAAATCTGAATAAGAAAATTAGTACCAGCCCTGGGCATGATTCCATTAAAATCCAATCACTAGGAATTTCCTGTTTGGCTAGGAACCATAAGGATTTCAAAGTCCAGAGAGCAGTTTTGTTCATGGTAACTACGGCGTCCCCTTGTAGCCCGGAGAAACCGGAAATCCATGCTCGCCTTCTGTCACGTTCAGCAACAATGTAATCAGTCTGCGTAGGTTGTAATATACTTGGTATTATATTAAAGTAAGTGCAGAGTTATTCGGTGAAAAAGTAACTACGACGCATGAAGCAATTTTCAAGAGGAAACTAACAATAGAGGAAAGCATTATACTTTAATGTTGATTGACTACTTTAACTTGATGTTGTCGAATCTTAATAATTCATTGGACAAAATTTAAATTGATCGAACCTGATGCTCATCTCCGTCGGTGATAATATATGCAGATATATTATGCAATCGCATTTGCTCCCTCAGGAGGGACACTTTTCTTGAAATAGTTTCTGTTCCCTGCGATGCTGAGACATCTGAGAACATAAAATTCTCTTGATTCAAATCTTCTTCAAATAAATAACGTAACTGTATAATAAAACGTTTATTTCATATGAAAATTAATATTTTCACTTAATATTTTCACCAGATTCTAGGAACAGGATATTAATAAAAATTGACCATACTCAACTTTAGGGCCTAAATTTTAAAACTGCTTTTGAATTGTTCAAATTGAAATGAAATATCTTTACTTTCTTCACTTTGAGGAATCAATGTCTTTTTTCCAGGGGAAACTTTGCTTTCAACAGTCATCAGAAAAGAAAAACTTGTTCACTGGCTCAAACATTTTTGATTAGGAAACTACTTGAAGAAATATCTTACTTGTATCACTCAGAATACTGTTAAAGATTGTGACGAGTAATAATAAGCTACAGAAGGAAAATCCCGCCATTCTGAAGCGATGTCGCACGAAAACTAGCGCTAATATCACATAGTCGTGCTTTTATAAGCATCTTCCGGGAGTCATACAAAAGTGGTTCGCGAATTAGTTTCATCAACGACCTACTCTGGCCAACGTCACTTGCGAAGGTCACTTTGATCCTAGGTGTACTGTTTTTACGCTCTAGAAAAAATCTCTACGACTACGATTTCAAATTACACCTCTATGTTAAAATGAAGATTAAAGTTTAATTTCGAGATCTAAACAGATCAATCGAAAAACCTAACTTATTCTATTTTAATAAATAAATGCAGATAAGGAGAGGAAATTCTTAGTCTCAAAACTGTTTAAATTCATCTCGATTGTACCAAAGATTAAATTCAGTTTTTGAACCTTAGGAGGAATCATACGAGCATTTTGAGTTGGTCCATCAGGGTGTCTCTAGCCGGGAAACCGAGAAAAAGTCATAAATAGATATCAAAAGTGTTTTGATATATTATTGCTCTCATCTTGTTCGATTACGAAAGCATCATTGAAAAATACTTCATTATCGATTATGACAATAATATAAATGATGTTTTTTACCATTTTTTACTATATTTTGAAATATTCTAAGTCTTTGGAATCTTAAAATCTGCTGTATGCACGAACTCGTGAAATGGCATTTATTTGAAATCTCTAATATATATTTTAACGTAAAGGAGAAGAAGATTACGATATTTTGAAATGAAAATATAAAAACTTGAAATATATGATTTTCCACAAAAATGATGATTCAGATCTGGAAAAAGGAATGTTTCGAAATAGCTTTTTATAGGAAATTTTGTAGAAGAATTATAATTCAGACTTTGAGCAGTGAATGTTCCCGAAGAATCGCAATTTTCACTTGGAATGGAGAATTTCCGGAAAGAATCATAATTTTTATGTGGAACAAGGAATTTTCAGAAGATAATTATAATCATGCCTTGATTAATAAAGTTAACAAAAATAACTGTTTAACAAATTTTTTATTTATTACAACAATACTCTCTTAGAATTATGCTACAAAGTTGCGGTTTTCTCTGAAATTTTTAACTTTTTGGCCACTTTTCACTTAGAGTAAGTAAGGGATTAATTAATACTACATAGTTGCGATTTTTTCCTGAAATTTTTTAATTTTTATCACATTTCAATTAGATTAAAGTAATAATTAATTCATGTTGGAAAATTAATTTTTAAAAGATTTTTTATCATTTCTAATAATATTTTCTTTGCTTAATGATAGAAACTTGTCGTTTTTTTCTGGAATTTTCAACTTTTTGCCCACTTTTCACTTGGAGTGAGTTGATATTTAATTCAACAAAACTAATTTTTTGAACAAATTATTATTGTTTATGGCTATCTTGTCTGAGATTAGTGCTAACCGACGGCAGTAGCTGCGTGGTTACTTCCGACTTGGGCGGGATCTCGAATGTCAAGCATGTTTTGGCGCGGTTAGCGCTCGGGTGGGTGACTGTTCGGGATTCTCGCTTAGTCG
>WSXT02248069.1:0-12419 GCA_011762715.2 Neuroterus valhalla | reverse complement strand
CACACCGCGCCATACCCGCCCCTCCACCCCCTCCCCCCCCACCCCGCCCCACCCCACCCCCTCCCCTCCCATCCCATTCCATCCCATCCCATTCCATCCTATTTTATATCATCCCATCTCGTATTATCCCATCCCATCTTATCCCATTCTGACCTATCTCAGCCCTCCCTACTCATCCCATTCTATCCCATTCCATTCGACCCCATTTCATAATATGTTATCTCATCTCATCCCATCCCGTATTATCTCATCCCATCCCGTCTCATCCCCTTCCATACCAGCCCATCTCATCCAATCACACCTCATCCCATCGTATCTCATCTTACCCTATCCCGTCTGATCCCATCCAATCCCATCCCATCCTAGTACATCCCACCTCATTCTATCTCATCCCATTCTTTTTAGTTACTTTTGCCTTATTACCACTCTCCTCCTCTCGTGTCAGCAACTTATTACGGACGCTAACACTCTTTTTCCCCCCTTCGTTGAACTCCATCCCATCCCATCCTATCGCGTTTCATTCCATCCCACCCCATCAGTATTCCTTCTTTCATTCCCATTTCTAATCATATACCTATTCAAATGACCATCTCATTATATCAGCCCGGAACTACGAAACCCTTATCAGAAAATTTGTAATAAAAAATGTTTCACGAGATAATCGTTGCGCAAAAATCAACTTTTTTCTTACTTGTGAGTGTAGAATACATTAGAATATCTTGATTTTTCAGGTAAATGTTCAAATTTATTCACTTCAGTTCTCTACCACCATTACAGTCCGCCAGATGGTTTTTGTTTTGATATTCGCTGTCAAGATGAACCTTTAATTGATGACCATGAGAGTCCAGATTACAATATAGAACGTAGAGTAAGTTTAAATTTTTGTTCCACCAAATCAAACAAGATTCATGAAAGCTATAGAAGTAATAGATAATATTCATATGCTTATTATTATCGTAAATCAAAGGAACAATAGATCAATTACCAGGCAAAAAAGAGATACAGCAATAGAGAAAAAGGAGATCGAAGGAGGTTGGAGAATAAGAGTAGCACGAATCTTCAGCGAGACAGAAATGCCTTTTTTCTTAAAAGAAGACTGATAAAAATTAGCTTCTGTTTAGCTAGAAGTGTAATGCAGCGTTATCTCCTGGCGGTCTTATTTATTATAATAATTTCAGATTTGGAAGGGGAAATACAGAGAAAATGATGAAAAGTAGTAAGGTAAAAGGGAGAGATAAAAGATAGACACTGGGATGGAATGGCATAGTGGGATGGCATAGTTTGAAGAAATAGAGGAATTAGAGTTTTTTTTCATTAAAGACAATCCAAAAGATAGAGCATATATGTGGGAAGGATATCAAAAGTGGTGGAAGTAATAAAATAGGTATGGGAATAGAAAAGGAGAAGGGTAAAAATTCCAAAATGGGCCAATGAGGTTGTTAGACATGCTGGTATGGCCAGTGTTAGACTATGAGACAGAGAAATGAGGATAGACAAAGGAGGAAGGATATACAGAAATTGCAAGAAAATAAAGCAGATTGATATCAGACTCAGACTGAAGAACTTGAGGTTGTATGATAAAAAGAGAGTTCTAAAAGCATATAGCAAGTGCGAGGGATGGAAAGTAGGCATATAAATTCTAGGGGAAATCACGGAAAAAACGGAATGACGATATGGGGAACATCAGGCAACAGTTGGATGGAAGGTTTGAGAGATTAAAAAAAGTGTGAGAAGGGAAAAGGGAGGAGAAGAAACCTACAATTATATGGACGCATAAGGGTTATACATCGTCGTTAATTTTATTATTCGGCCATTTCTTAATTTAGGAATATGAATTTCTTAGCAAGTTTTATAATTTCTTAAATTTCCTAATCCTAATCTGGAAATATAACAGCATCGAAAATTCCATTTTTAAGGATTCCTGAGTCATCTTTTAATATGTAGTCAAAATGAAAAAAGTGTTAACAAAATTTTTCCAGGTGGAACAATTTTTGGCATTCGTCAAGAAACAAGCAGAATCCTACCGAACAAATAATTTGATACTTACTATGGGAGACGATTTCCAGTACCAGAGTGCTGACACGTGGTTCACCAACTTGGATAAACTTATTAAGTATGGAAAAAAATGGTTGGAAATGAATTTATGATCAATAACAGTCCAAGATTTATCAAACAAGTATCTAACAAGCAAACTTGGATGAGAAAAAAAATGAATGATTACCTTGAAACATATATAATTATATCACTTCAGATAAAAATGTACCTATGATTTATTATAATTTCTATAACATTTTTTTATTAGATATACAAACGAGCGAAATGGATCAAGATATAATGTTATTTATTCAACTCCATCTTGCTATTTAAAAGCCTTGAATGATCAGAATTTATCATGGACAACAAAAAGTGACGATTTTTTCCCCTACGCGAGTGATGCTCATTCGTATTGGACTGGTTACTTTACTTCTCGACCAACGATTAAATTCTACGAAAGAATGGGCAATAACTTTCTACAAGTGAGAAGATTCATCTTTCTTTCAATCTTCTTCTTTTGCTATATCAAGACGTGTCCCCTTATGGCTTACCTAACATCCATCTTTCGCATCTTCATTTTTATTTTATGACTTACTTCGATACATATAACGTTTAATTTATAAAAGTCTCCCTTCGCTTCTCACTTACTATTTGTTCTTCCTCTCTCATTCTCTTGCATTCTTCTTCATTGACTTCTTTTACTTCTTCCACATCTTTCATCCATTTTTCTCTCTGCCCCTTCTCTCCTCAATTTTCTAGACATGCTCTTCTTATCTTTCTCTTTTCTTCTATCCTGTCATACCACCATCCCTGACACCCCCCCCTCTCTCCCTCTTTCTTTCTCTCTCTCTCTCATTCTCTGTCCGTATATTTCAGAAATCCTTCTATCTTTATCACCTCATACGATTTGTTGTACCTTGATTTCTTTTTTCCCTCACCCACATGTTATCTACTTTTTTCTATCTCCTTATTCTAATTTATCACATCCCCATCCACGCCCTTGTCTTATCCTCTTTCGCAATTCATCACCTCTCACCCCCTTACTTCTATCACGGCTTCTTCTACTTTTTGCATATTTCTTCTCAATTATCTCCTCCCCAGCGACCCATGTCCACCTTCCTCTCCTTCCTTACTTCTTCCTTCGCTCTATAAAGCCTCGGGCTAACACCCCTTAACGTTGCTATCACCTACATCCATTCTTACCATCAGCTTCCTTATTCTTTCTTCTGCTAGAATGTAGTCAATCACAGTTTTTCCTTTGCTTATAAACTTTATCTCATCATCCTCGTCAACTATTGTATTGCAATCGCCAATAAACCATCCTATCCCTCCTGTCAGATTGAGCAGTATCATTTCCCCTCATCTATTTTCCTATGTTTCGAGTTCCTTATAAAGACATTCTTCTCTTCATCGAGTACCTCCCCTCCCCCCTCAACCTCTGTCCAAGCATTCAGGTCTCTTCCTAATAAAGCCAGCTTCTCCTTTTCCTCCATCCACTTTCATATAACTTCGAATCCCTTCTCTTCCCAATTCCCTCCTGATATTATTCCATCCTTTGTTTCACTATCTTCTCCTGAATCCTGCTCTTTTTTTTATCCTTTTGGTCACCACCTTTCTATGCCCTTCCAGTCCCTCTTTTTTGCCCATGTTTCACGCGTGATTGTTGCGTCCCACTTTTACACTTCTTCTAATAAACGGCAATCCTGGTTTTTTATTTCTTGACCTATTCGAGACCACTTTTTCTAGTCTTTATGTTCTCCTTCCGTTTCTCCCGTCCTTTTCTCTATTCGCTGATGATTTCCATATTCCCTGCTGCGTTCCCTTTCTCCTTATTTCTATATTCTCTACCATTTTCCTATCCTTGACCAGTTCTAACTTCTTCTTATTCTCCATTCCGTATCCTCGTTTCTCCTTTTCCCCAAATTCTATCTCTTCCCACTTCTACCTTTTTACCTTTGCATTTTCCTCCTATACCCATACGTTCAACTTCCATTTTCGCTTTCTTTCCTGTCAAATCATATCTTCTTCAAGTCTTTCTTTTCTTTTTTCTAACAAGTTCTTTTCTCCATTTTATCAAGCTTTCCCTACTCACTCCCTTATGTAACAATAAATATGCCTTCTTTCCGTTCACTATCCTTCCTATTCTTCTTATCCCTTCTGCCCTTATTTTTGCTCCCAAATCAATCATCAATTTCTTGACCTCTTCTCCTCCCGTTTTACTGTTCACTTTCAAGTCCCAAATCACCACGTTCTTATTTCTCATTCTTTTCGTGCTCCCTTTCCATTCTTTTTTCGACCTCCGATAATATCCTACGTAGCCTACTATTCTTCTCATCCACTATTTTTCTACCTTCTTTTGCTTTTTCGCTAACATTTATATCAGAGCTTCTTTCCTTATCCCTTGCTTCTAGTTTGCTCAGACTATCTGCGTTTACCTTCATCTTTCTTATTCTGTTTCCCTCTATTTATTTCTGTCAATCTTCTGTATCTTCTAGTTTTTTCCAGACTTTCTCTTGGACGTAGAAGCATTTCTTTCTTTGTCTCCTTCTTCTCATTCTAGTTTTCTTATTGAATATCCCCCTCCTCCTCTTTATTCTTCTCCTTCCTTTTTCTTTTCCCCTTTCGCCTTATCTCCACTCTCCTCCTCTCGTGTCAATGACTTATTACCATAGAGATATTACAGATAGGGGCGACAAGCCAGCTTGGAATACATTCGCGCGTAGATAGAGAAAGAGAATCAGAGGTCTCGAGGAGCCATCTCACTCTCTGGCACTCTGTCGCTTTCTCTCTTAGCGACTTTGAGCGAACGGTTCCACTCACAAAGCGGCCTATGGCTTGTCGCTTCTATCTGTAATATATCTATGGTTATTACGATCGCTAACACCCTTTTCCCGCCTTTTCTTGAAACTACGTTATGAACATGCTTTTCCTACTTTACCAACTGAGAAAGCTTTGTAACAAGAGGTTCTTCCCAGCACGTGTGATTCAACCTATTCGCGAAACCTATCTTCTTTCAACTTTCACTCTCACATTTATTCTTTCTTCAACTCCCTTCTCTTCCACTCGGGCTCCCACCCCTTACACTTTTGTCCGCCCGCTTCCTCCACCCTCACTTCACTCTTCCCCCTCACTACCCAAAGAAACTAACTCATCAACAGGAACCACTAATCACCCTGCTCTTAGTACCGGAAACGGAAGCCTTATAAGCTTCTACTTGGTTTTAATTTATATCAAAATGAATAGATGAGATAATAACTGAAATAATCATTCAAATTCATATGATTCCAGGTTGTAAAGCAACTTTCAGTTTTGAATTATTCTCCAGACAATGAACAATTAGACAAATTCCGAGAAGCTATGGGTATATTACAACATCATGATGCTATTACAGGCACGGAAAGGCAACATGTTGCAGACGATTATTCGCGAATTTTGTCTAATAGCATGAGTGACGGGGAAAAAATCAGCTCTGATGCTTTGAGGTTTCCACTATTTCTTTATATTGAATTTAATTTGTTGTACTTGTAGCTTTTTATGAAACTTCGAATGGGAACAATCAATTTTTTACAAATCGGACAAAATTTCATTGTCCATATTAGGATGAAACCAAAAAACAAGGTTCAATAGAACTTGTTGCTGAAGATTCTTACCTGATTTCGAATTTTTTTCAGGAAAATTCAGTATTGAATTATGAAAAGATTCATGTGACCTACTTCTTTTTTAAAAATTATATGTTGATACAAAGAGTGAAAAAAATCAATTTTTCGTTTTCTTTATGGTCATTTTCGTAAATATTATTTTGTATGATTAGCATTGCCAGACTTGTTGTCCAGAGATGATTGGAAGCAAAAAAATGTCATTGTTCATTTAATTGTTACTTTTCATGTAGATGTAGAAAAGTGGTCGTCTTAAATATTGGAAAAGTTGGACACTAGATTCAAAATTATGATTGGGTAACACTTAGAAGAAAATCAGGAACGCAAAAGTTGCACATAAAGTTGTTCGTATCATTTGTTGCTAGAGAACTGATCACCACATGCATACTAGTTGACCTATTAATCATTTAAAAAATTGGAATGAAATCCACAGACCATATCAACAATTCTGTGTGAAATCGAAGAAAAATGTTACACCCTGAAATATGATGACGGATCCAAGATAAGGAGAAACATCAACATATAGACTCCTTAATAGACCTATTATTTAGGTATAACAGATGCGACCCTTCGTGAGGATCTATCGGGGGAGAACGAGCTCTGAACTATCATTCGTTTAGTTAATGATGTGGCAAGAATTTTTTGTGTACCATTAAGCCATAATCCCTTTCGGGGTAAGCGTAACTCGCAAAGAGTTATAGTTGGTTGAGTCGGATACACGGGAGGACACCAGTCTCTCGCCAGCATGCCAACAGCACGCGGCATTCCTGGATAGTTACCCATCCAAGTACCAACCACGCCCAACGCTGCTTAATGTCAGTGAACTGACGGGAACTGGTTTTTCAAGCGTGTTAAAGCCGTTGACTGATTCAAATCGAAGGGCGCAACTGACTTTAGATCAAAGGGCAATGAGACATGTGCATCTACTCAAGAAGAAAATTGGTTGGGCTGCACAAAATGGATTCCGCATTTAGTGTGAATTGACTTCCTAGAATCCAGTGAGCCTCTTACAGTAAAGGTCCACAAGTCTGCTCAAGAATTGAGGATCGTTCCATTACATATGGATATGCCAATGCTTCTGGACATCAAGTAGCACAATGATGACAAAATACGGAAGTTTTCTGACGCAATAAGGAGAATGTAAAGGAGGGAGGGATGAGTCTAGGAGAATCAACAGTTTTTTGCTGATCCACTGCGCTTCCTTAGCAATCCTCCTGTTTCTGTCGGAAACGCGCTCGAGAACAAGGAAGGCGACATACGAAGAACTTTTGGTGGAACAAATGCACTGCTACACACCAATATTTGAACCTCATATTGAGAGTCGAATACGCCTATGTCGCAGGAGCTGGTGTAAGGACGCTTTGTGCTCCTATTGAAAAACGCATCTTGTCTAACTTAAGGAACTAGAGCCAATAACTTTTCTGAACACGCTGTATAAGATCTTCACAGTCATGCTGAATAGAAGAAATCGTTTGATTGATTGGATCTGTATGGTGAAAGTCTCGCGATCAACGTGAATCAAAACAAACTGCAGCACCTTTTGCAAGCATTCCCAGTCTTTCGTTCGCTGCAACAAAGTCGATCATACTATGGCTTCCACCTCTGCACTATGCATATATGTGTATCATCTTGTCCCTGAACCAAGTGTTTGGAATGAGCAAACCCCCCTCTAAGCACGAACTAATCAATTTATCCCCATTACCATTCGTTTTTGGGTCTCCTAATTGACCAAGTACTCTGTCAGTAACTTCATGTTAGACACCCAACTATTCATGTCTCCAAGTAGACCTAAAGTTATCCTTTTGCTTAAATCGCATGTTTCTTTTATATCATTCAACGCGTTCCAGAAGGTATCTCTTGCCTCTCTACTGTCACCAGTCACAGGAGTATAGCATGCTACGATAGAAAGTCTTCTGATTCTTACTTCCCTTCTAACCCATAATAATCTAGAATAATATAATTAATCTATATAATAATAATTGTCTAGACAGACTTTTCAAGTGAGGCTATATTCAATCGAGGTTCAATATAAATGCAAGGTAAATATCCGAGCTACGCTGGCGACTCGCTTGAATATAGTCTCACTCAAAGCGTATGTCTAGACTTTTCTTTTCCTTTTCTGCTTTCTCATTCACAATAAGAACAATTTCTCGGCTACCGTATGATTCCTTATCTACTTCTGACGAGAGTTTGAGACCATTTTCCACCTTATTAATTTCACATACCCTTTTCTTTCTTTCCGGTAGGCAAAAAATATTAGGCTTCCTTACGCGCATAGTATCCCACAACTGCTTTCCCTTTAGATCATTTACACCTGTGGCATTCCACACACGCAGTCTCCATTCATCACCTGAAACTTTTCTGGAGGCACGCGTCTGTTAATGAGAGTGGCAGTCCTGTCATATGAGGCGATATTGAAATTTGTATCATTTATTGTGGAAATTGTCCACCCAAGCACTAACTCCAAGCGAGAAAATTTCCCGTGAATAAAGTCATGTCCAAACAAAGAGCTAATTCATCAAAAGGTGATATATCAATACATAACGTCAGTTCCGCGAAATATCAGTCATGTTAAGGAAGTTATAAGAGGAAAAAGTGAGACACAAATAAAGACAGAACAAAACGAGTTATCATTGGTTAAGTTACACTCTGAGAAGGGCAGCATTCTCCTGCATCTTGGTCCTAATGAAGAGGAAGAGGAAGACTGAGACAATAAAGAAAATAGTCTTGTTATACCCTTATTATACACTTTTCGTTCAGCGTGATGCCATAAAAGGAGAATGACCTCACGGTCCGCGGCATCGCTACACGTATGATTCTGCATACAGAAAAGTGCTGGAATATTGCGAGATACGTAAGTATGATTCTGAGGTAACGACATACGCGTCTCTGATCTTGCGTATCAGAAATATGACATTCTGTTTTCAACGCGCCAACATACGTGACTGTGAATGTAGCGTTAGAAGATACGTGCATATGTTTCTGCTGTTTCGAGAAGGGACTTTATGATTAGGAGGCGTCGATATGTCCCACGTCGTGAAGGCGGATGCGGAATTCTCAGCCTCCAATGCCTTCATACCCAAAATATTCTCGGCATGACTCACATCGTCGCGAATAATAGATATCTCTTCATGGCAGTGGTCAGGAATAACCAGTGGTCACGTTGGGAAAAAAGCGTTCCTTTACGAAGCTGCGGAGCAGTCTGTCGAAACCCCCGGCCTGGATCCCAAAGTCAAAATCAGGACAGTGCAATAATCAATTTTTATTTCTTGCTCCTGGAAGCGCAAGTGGAAAAAGCAGAGGCCAAATATTTTCGAGAGTGGCTCGGAGAAAAGTAAATTTATAGAAGCTTCTACAGAACTGTGAGAGACCAGTTTTTTTCACCTGGGCCATTGTTTGCATAAAAGAAACCATCTAGACTTATAGCAGGCATAATTTTTGCGTGACAAGACAGTGTCGTTTCTGATCTAGTATGCGTGGCCACATTTGACATCAAAAAGTTTCCAGCGATATGTGCAAAGCGTCATGAAACATCCTTACTACTCTTATATTAACGATCGTGACCCTGCCCAGCCCAACGCATCAAGGAGATAGAATCAATGCTTAAGAACGAGGAGTGCCAAATTCACTAAAAATACATGGTCTCGACAATAGCCCCTATCAAGCAGATGAGAACTGACATCGTACTCCCTGTCAAAAATAAACGAAGTATATTCTTTGCTTCATTAAACTACGACAACACAGTCAAAGAGATTTGGAAGAATGAGGCATGGTTACCTCAAAAGGTAGCTACAGCAAATCTACGTGAAATATTCGGTTCACCGCGACACTACTGAGAGTCAGTGTTATTTTCTTGAATTGCAGTCACTCTCAGGAGCATAATGCAATGGTTGTTTGGTCAACATTACATCTGTACATATATTTACCTCATATTTGGAGTCAAAGATGCCTATTCCGCTGTGGCTGGTATTGGAACGCACTGTAGTCCTACCAAAGAAAGGCGTCGTATCCAACCAAAGGAATCACAAAACAATAATATGTCTAAATACGCTGCACAATATCTTCACAGCTTCCCTTAATCACAGTATTGTTCAGATGATTGAACATGTATGAAGAAAGATATTACAAAAACTTAGATCAGTGAGAGGCACAGCAAGCTATTGGGAGAACCTGCTGATCGACAGAAGTATCTGCAAAGACGCTACAAACCACCACCAGAATCTGTTGAAGGCCTGGATTGATTACCACAAAGCTTTCAATTGAGCTTCCCTTCGATTTATCATCTGCCTGTTAAAAAGCTTGAAGGTTTATTCACATATAGTGGTATGCAGAAAGAGATTAATGCCCCTCTGGGAAACCAGATACACTATTCCTTCTGGAAAACATCGTATGACAACTAATAGCGAGAATTTCCAGAAGGGTGCATTTAAGGGGGACACAATCAGCCCTCTCCTCTTCTGCACCACAATATTTTCAATGTATCTTGCACTTCACGATTCTCATTGGTTACTCTGTGATGGCCCCAATGTTCTTCGTCAAAGAGAGCCAATATTGTCCATGTACACATTGAACATCCTCAAGATCTCCAGTTTTAGAATGAGTATTTATTTCTTATCTTTTGATGTATTCAACTTGATAATACTTTTCTTGAATTGTTTACAGGAACTTGTTGCAGAAGGATAAAAATTCAGAGCAGAAGGAATCACTTAACTTCCATTCATGCCTACTGTTGAATATAAGTTCATGTGAGCACACAGAAAACCACAAAAATTTCATTGCTACCGTGTACAATCCAACTAGTCAGCCTCTCAACACTTATATTCGCCTTCCGGTCAGAGAAACATCATATCAAGTTAAAGATAATCTAGGTAAAAAATTCATCCGTAAATTTGAATAATTATCCAATTAGGCCAAAGCTCTTCTGGGATGAGCGCTATTCTTTTGGTTTACGTCTCGTTATACTACTTGGGATGAAGAGATTATTATTATGAGGGTAGGTGAGGGATTTGTAGAGGTAAAGAATTATTTTCTTAATTTCGGCGATTCATCACCAGCTTGGAGATTTATTTCCTATCTTGCGAATCATTACTTCGGGAATTTAGCGGCTGACGATAACAATGGTGATTCAAATAAAATATTGGCGATTCCCTGATGATCTAGCAATTTTTTATAAACTTCATGATAAAATAAATGTGCGTGTGCAAGAGTATTCTCGATATCAGCCATTTTTCCCAAACGCAACTAAAAGATTCATAGGCACCTGCACACCAAATTTTTGATGTGTAGGTAATAACGAATATCAGGGGTAGTTCTTCAATAAGGATTTCCAGTTACTTTTGAACCTAAAACTGGCAACTATAAGTTCTGCTAGATGTTACGTTGCTCTTTTGAACAAATCTAGCAATTACCTAAGGCGAAGAGCTTTACAAAGCCATCATACATCACGAGATTCACACATAAGCACCTGAACAGATTGACAAACCCATTCGAAGTCTAATTGGAGTCGCTTCAAAAGAGATGTGAGACCGTATTCATGTCTCTCTCATACCTTAGAGACTCCAGAGGTTGGTTTCAGGTCTTTTGAGGATTCTCTGCCTTGAGGCGAGCAGCCACACAAAGGGCTACTTTGGAGGCATGTTAAACATTGACAGTCCGGCTAGAAGTCACGGTAATACAGCTGCTACACGGATTCAATCAGAAGAAACTGTACCGCTTTTCGTTTCAGCTCACGAAAAGTAAGTCACATTCTTTCCAAAATGCTACCTCGAAGTATACCTTCTGGCCTTCGCGTCTATACATCCTAGTGTTTTCCCTTCAATTATTTTGAGTCATCTTCCAGTTGTCCAAGTCCGAAGGCATTTGTGTTGTGTTTCCCTTATTCTGCATTGCCCTGGAGCTTCTAGAAGTAGATATCTTACTAAAATCTCATTTCCTAGATCTTTTAGAACAATGGTTTTTATATGATGTGATCAGAATCCCTGGCAGAAGCTCCGTGTCATACTCCAACTCAGTTATTGTTCATAATTTATCTGATGCTGCTGGCTTCCGCCAAAGTCATTTCAACCAGCAGGTGTCAGGAGGCCACCGTTTATGCACTTTCCAACCCAGGGCTAGTGCTCGCTTCTCTCTGTAGTAGGTATTGGTTCTGCCCTCTTCATGAGAGCGGTTCCGTATCCGAGTCCCGTTCAGTGCAACGGCGGACTCGAAATTCTCTTCTCCAGTCCCTCGATTCGACGGCACTGGCCACTACTTGTTCTATTAGTCAACCGATCGACAGTCGACAGGGAATCTAAAATGCAAAAGATCTCAAGGATGTTTTTGCTTCCACGCTTATGCATCGCAAAATTTGACGTCTCACCTAAACAGGATCAAGGTTCAAAGCGTTCGGTGAGTAAAGTCATTCAGAGTTCAGGTGTTTGGTGAGTACGGTTTTAGTGCAATGACCATGATATCTGTTCATCGAATTTTCGAATGATTTACCGACTCGATCATCTTTGGTGTTGTGGCGATCGTGGTCGTAGCTTCCGGAGGTTACATCTGTTCCAACTGTTCGGGGTGACCCCAACATTTTTGGACCGGAAATTTGAGCTCCTAGACATATGTGCATATGTCTATATGCCCCACATTGGGCGCCTAGGTCACTTATCTCACTGTCGTGAGACGTGCCCATAGATGTGTTATACCGCGGTTCAACTGGGAGCTTGTGCCATTTTCCTGAATGACGGTTGC
>WSXT02248058.1:0-15229 GCA_011762715.2 Neuroterus valhalla | reverse complement strand
TAGAAAACAAAAATGTAAGGTGCGAATATTATGTATGCAGTTTCAGTGTTGAAACCTATCTATAAATAGGTAAAAAGTACGCCTGAAAATTTGTACCATTCTGCAGCGACAGACGGATGGACACCAAGGTGGAGTTAAATGAAAGCGTATAAAAAGGGCAACCAATAACCTCTGCAGGCCAGCGTGATTCTGCTGCTTGATGAATGGCTGTTCCAATATCGATGGCAATACTTTGAAATTAAAAGGCACTTCCAGACGAGCACACTCTAAAACAATAAATTTTTTTTGTACTAACTGCGCCCAATGCTGCTTAACTTCAGTGACCAGACGGGAACATGTTTTCCGAACGTGGCATGGCCGTTGGCGAATTCGCATGGATATTGCATTCATATAAGCAGCTGTGGACTCATTCGGTCATGAGCAGAAGACAAGAGGAACATAGTGCCCGATTTTATATCCGTGAATAGTGATCGTTTGTAGGAAAAATTCAATTCAAATGCAAATTTTGTAAAATATAAATTATTGGAAAGTACAAATATTCTCAAAAACAGAAAAATATATGAAATTTAGTTTTTTCCACATTACAGAACCAGATTTTTACAGATAATCATTATTTGGATATACTGATAAAAATTCATAATTAAATATGAATAAACCATCCATTAGAGTTATTTATTATGAATTGTTAAACAATTTTCAATAAGCGAAACTAAGCATGCAGTACTCATATCCATTCCCGAACTATTTTAATAGAAAATCCGATTTTCTACGTGGAAGAGACAAAATTGTACTCTTTTAATACAATTTATTCATCGAAATTTATTGGGTGTATTTGATCAAATATCATCAAACCTATATTATTTGGGGAAATGTATTTGCGAGAATTGTGACTATCAAGAGAGATCTGAATCTTAAAGAAATGTCAAATTTACCTATTTTGTTAGTGAAAGTATTTCACTGGTTCAATCAGTGAAGAAAGACGTCACTAATTTAACTAGTTCATTAAGGTGTTGGCAACTCGACTGAAAAGTTTACACCTACTTCTGACTCCAAGATATTTCAAGATTATATACAATATTTCAGATACTCCTAGATATTTTATATACTTCAGTTTGATTTCACATTCATTACGATACTTCACATACTTCAGGGTGTTTCACGTACTTCAAGATACTTCATGATATTTTGAGGTACTCTAGGATATTTCACATACTTCAATAAACTTCACATACTTCAAAAAATATCAAGGTACGTCTGGGTATTTTAAGATATTTTATGGTACTTTTGTATATTTCGAGGAACTTCAGGATACTTCAGGATACTTCAGAATATTTTACTGCAATTTAGGATTTTTGACACACTCCAAGATAATTGAAGATACTTCAGGATAATTTACACAAGTGTACACCATACGTTCAAACTGGTCCAAATAATCATTTCAATCATGGTTTGTTGCACTTGCCTTCAATTTTGTCGAATACTCCGTCTCTTCCTTTAGTTAGAGTTGGAATAACGCTACGTCTGGCCTCAGAGATTTTCTTGCGAATGCAGTTCAAGTCACGTGGGGTGATTTCCGATGCGAATGAATGGTTTATTCCATTTCGGAAAGGATAATTTCTGAATGTCTCGTATACGCTTCTTCTATTGCTTTTCGTTTAGCATTGTTACTATAGCAGCTTGTCTAGCAATATTGTGATCTCTTGTGTGATCATGATTCGAATCTTTAACAATCACAATACTGCTATCAATTCTGGGCGTGTACATTTTTGCAGGACCTTTCTTTATACAACTCCAGTACATTTTTGCACGCTTGGCGACATACGCTTCGTTAAACTCATAACCACCAAACACCATCAATTTTTCACCCTTTTTATTAAAATCAACAGTACTTTCAATGTATAAGATATCAAGATTTTTGACTTACTCTCTGAAACGTTTACTTTGGAATGAAATTTACAAGCTTAGGACATCGGGTATACAAGGACATGTAACCCTTGACAGTAACGGGATTAGAATTTTTGTCTAATATCAGGTACAAATTTTCAAATTCAACTTTCCAAATGTATATATCGCACTGTTAAGAATTTCCCATATTATTTATTATACTACTTACTGAAGATTTATAAGTTCATTTCGAAGGATCAAGTATAGAAGATCGACCATAATGACACCAAATGTATAACAAATGAGATTGAAGGGTCTGGATAACAGCGAATTTGTAGTTGTTTCGGAGGTGAACACTTTACATCTCCAGGAGCATCCTCCTATTTTGTATAGTTCTGTTAGCAAGTCCAATTATTTTATTTTAATAATCATTTCATTTGTTTGAGAAAATAATACGTGTCACAAAGAGATAGTAGGCAGAAAGTTTGTAGATCTTCCAAGGATAAACATTTTCGCTTTCTGAAATTTTTCGCGTGTCTCGTATGCTTTTTCTAGGAGGTGGGATGTTTTTTATTTTAATTGGCATTCTCAATAATTGAATCGGAAACTATGCGCCTTACATAAAAATTCAGAAATTCTCAAATCTTTTTAGGTATCAGGAAGAAAAAATTACTTTCGAAATGACAGTTCCCAGTTCAGGGACATATAGATTGTATTTTGTTGTTCAACAGTTGGGAGGAGTATCAAAATCTGTAGATGTGACAATTGAACTATGGACTTTTGGAGTACACCACCTGGAATTTTTTCAGTAAGGTATCACTGTAGGCTGAGATGCTTCTATTCGCTTTCATTTTGCTCCAACTTTAACGTATATGTTCGAGCTTGAAACCTCCAAGTCAGGAACGCTTCCAGTCGATAACCTTTACCCGTTCACGGAAAATCATCCTCTTGGAAGATCGGATGACAAATGGTCCTGCGACTGGCCATGCTATCTCTAGGCACCAAAAGGGTTCTTCCACTCCTGTGACTCACCTTCTGCTCACCATTCACTTTGAGGTTAAATTTCCAACGTCAGTCGAACTGACTGTAGATATTTCAGATAATTTAGAATGTGTCGGAATATCGAGGCGACTAATGGATATATAAAATTAACAAAAACATGAATAGTTCGAACAGAAAGTATCTCTAAATTGTTTAATGATATCTTCGTGGTTATTTTTTGAAAGGCATAGTTTTTTTGATTGACCCAGAGTAAAAATCGCTGAAAAGGAATTTTTATATTTGCATGAGGGTCTGTACTTTTTATTCGTCATCAATTGATTCTTATAAGCAGCAATATTTAGAAAAAAAAAAGTTGATTGTAAAATGTTTTGTCCTGGGCTGATTTATTGGACTCATTAGTAAGGCAATATGAACCGACCCTGGCTCCGACGCTAAAGAATTGAATTATTCTAAAATAATTATTTTAAAAACTGTCGCATTAGTATAGAATATTTTTAAGCAATGGATAATAATATTATGTGAGACATTCCGATTGCGGATAGGGACCGAAATTCAATTTGATTGACATGAAATTATTTCAATCTTGATCAAAAAATTTCTATAAGTTGAAAAATATAATATCTTATAACAAAAGCTACCTTTGCTGTCTACTTAATGGACAGTTTTCGCTAAACTATATATAAATATAAATATATATATATATATATATATATATATATATACTTCGGAACTTCGGTTCGATTCCTTTGACTTATAACAGATGGGCCTATGACAAAGCCACCAAACGCGTCCTCAGATTCCGAATAGAGGGTCCATGTGCCGAGGGTTGCTGCTGGATACGATTACGAAAACGAATAAGCAGTCCCGGACTCCACGCAAATCTAACTTATATGAAGAGAAACGGATTTTCCCGAAATTTGTAAAGATAACTGCTAGAAGTGAAACATCAGTTTTTAGGTATAAACCAGAATATTGATCTTGAGTTCAATTCTCAAATGGTTCCCACACTGTGTATGCATGTTAGAAGTTTACTTCGGAAATTCCTTTAAAATTCAATTTGATATAGAATGCGTCTTTTGGCCTATTGAGTTAATTTATCATCGTCTCTGCGGAATCGTTTCTGATTCATTTTTTTATAATTGCCGAAATACAAAGCTTCTTCGTTGAGACGACTTGCATGAACCGGAAGAGATCAATTAATCTTAGTTAACATTTTGTTCTACTGCTTCCTTCACAAGTCATAAATACGTATGTTTATTGATTGAAAATAATTGTACGTGGCTGGTAAATTTTGTCTTTGAATCTCTTAGGACAAAGTGTAAACCATAACCAGATAAATTATGAAATATTACTGGAATCATTTTTAATTCTTTGACATTTAAATTGCATACCTTATTTCCTGAGTCTCTATATTTGCATATTGAATATCATCCAGCAGGATGTTTTATGTCAGAAAAACCGTTTTTCAAAAGTAGGACATTCTTGTAAGGTCTGAAAATTTTGAATTGGTCTCAATATATCCATTGAATTGAGATTTTGCAAACCAGAAACTACTTCTTTAGTAGCTTTTCAGATATGCTATGAGGGAACAATGAATATTTCATTTTTTCATTGTTTATCACAAGTTGTAAAGGAAAAGGTTGATTTAAAAATAGCATCTATCACATTTTTACATGATTGCGTAGCATCTTTGTAATATTCTATAGAATTTTAATTTGTTATCACTTCTTAATGAATTTGAGGTCATGTCAAAATGCACGCATATTCCAGTATAAGTAGCCTCATATTCTGTAGTTCGGAGCTATTAGTACATGGAATTTGTAATTGCTGGGAGAAAGCTCTTCCTATGAGTTTTGGAGCCTTGACGAAAAACTACTAACCATGTTTATTCTTGATAAAATAAACCCACTTTTCTTTATAATCCGTCTTCTTCCTCCGGAATAAAGAAAGACGGATGTTTGAGATTTGCGTGATGAATAATGGTTATTTTTCATCTCTATATCTGTAACCCTCCCCACACCCTTTCCATGGGAAACTCGTGAGTTTTACGAGTACGACTGAAGTCTCGCTTGGATGCCAAGGAATTGCAATGAATTTACTACAAAATTTTGAAGAATTCACAGTCACTCCCAAAAACTTTAGAAAGTTTCTGAAAAATCAACCAGAATATAAAATTGAAGGGGGATCATTGTGACGGGTGTATGTTATTTTTTATCTCAATATCTTTTCTTATAACTGTTCTTTTTCTCCTTGGAAAATATTTTCGAGTGAATAAAATATTCACTTATAATGTATAAGAGTCCAGATTTTCAAAGAAAATAAGGAGAGCGGACGTTCGAAAATAATATCGAATTTGTGAACACAAATTTAAGTCACAGCAGTGATAACTTTCTTTTCCAAAGTTTTTTCACTAAATATTATTCAAATTAATTAATTGTTTGGATAGAATGTTCGATGATTCAAAGGAAAGCGATAAGTCTATTATATAAAACATGTTAGATAGTTGAAAAATGTAGTGGCTAATTTCGATCATCAATATTTCATTGTGTTACGCATTGTTCGAAAATTGAATTCGGTTCTTGATTCTTACTTGAAGCGTTATCGCGATTGGAACAAAAACTATACGTCGCATAAGAAATGATTCAGGATAAATTTTTAGATCTTCTCGAGATGAGAATTTGTTATTGTCAAAATTTTTTTTCTATAAAGCAAAGCTTTTCTATCAAATAGTAGCACTATAATTTTGAAGAGGCGTTACAAAAATGAAAGCGAAGACTATACGTGTCATGAAAAAACGATTTTGAACGAATTTTGTATACTTTTACCGAATGATGAACCTAAAAAAACATATTTTTGCCGCATTCCGCATAGTCTAGAAAAAATAATGATTTGTTATTTTTCATAACGTTTTTCACGAATAAAGCACAAACCATAGGTGTTATGAAAAAACCATTTTGTATCCATCATCCAGGTAAACCGTTTTTAATGGTAATATTTTTTCGCATCTAACATAGTTTGTCTATAGAATATAATTTTTATTTTCCAATCATATTTCTCGATAAAACAAAACCACGCATCAAACTAAAAAAATTGTCAAGGGTAGATTAGTCAATTTTCTCGAGAGGGATAATTTTGCAATCAAACATTATTTTCTACATCTCATTCTGTTTACCTCAAATTTTCCATTCCCTGTTCTCTGTTCGAATTTCCAGTCAGTGAACCCCATCTGATGGGCAAAGCAGGCTGGTAACGAACTCGATCTTTTTTTCTGAACCCTAAAAATGAATGCCCAAGTACAAGCGAATCCGATAGTCCTTCCGGAAGTTTTCGTGAACACAGTGACTGGCAATGTCAAATTTAACATAAAATTTATAACTTCTTATAAGGATAAGGCATTATATTCTTATTATATTATTATTATATTTCCAGTTTTTCACATTTCTTTCGATGAATCATAAGGTAAAATTATTACAAATTTGTGAATATTCAAATGACTTTGGTTTCCTTATGGGGAATCGTACGTATACGCTTGATTAAAATATAAAAATTCTGGAAAATTATTACTAATTTTGAACCTCATCCATTTAGATTGCCAGGTATAACAAATTTCTGAATATTAAAAAATTTTCTGTAGGGTCGTCCGTCTTGGTTTAAATGCCTAGGTTCAAATTGGTGAACAAAACTATAAAGAGTACAGATCTCAGTCTTGGCTATAAAATTGTATGCCAATAATGGAAATTCTCTCTACAAATTTACTCTCCTTTTGTGAATATTCGCCTGCAGAAAATGACGTTCTATTCTCTCACTCACATTAATAATTCACATTTACGCTGCAGACTGGAAAAGCTGGAGCTTTATTTCGTTTCATTATGAACGCAAACGTTCTTTGAGCGTTCAGCCTCTTTATGCACTAGTCCTTCTCTAAGCCTTAAATAAAATAAAAATAAAAATAAATAAATGGAACTTTAGTAAGAGCTTCGACATGGCATATATATTTGCATGATCTGGCTTTTTTATACGAGCTGGAATTGATACTTGCATAACAGTTTAAATTTGTGAACTCCTAATAGTAAGGTCACATATCGAGCTGCAAACAAAGAAGATCAACAACCTCTTCAAAAGGAGCAGACTTTTGAGATATTATGAGGATGAATTATCTTTTAATATTGATGATCAAATGAATGGTTGAATTTTCTTTCTTTAACGTCTGGGCAAAACTAGGTTCCAATGGGAAGGGTAATAAACACCTCAAATACAACATCTTCCAGACTAATAGTATAATAATATATTAATGGTATAATATACGTATAATAGTATAATAATATAGGAGAATCCTGTCTCTGCTATAAGTGACCGCATGGTATTATGAATTCACAGTGGAGGGCTGGCGGAACACTCGTGTGTGTTCGGGAAACGGAGCGACCCAAGAATGTCAGCTTTTTGCATCCATCCGGCAAGTGTCACGGCATGTTCTGGCACTCAAATATGATGCTGAAGTAACAAACCGGTAGAGGCGTCACACCTCCAAAAGCACCGACGACAAGGACAATTATTTCATCTAAATATTTCGGGTAGAGTCGCTGTAACTGCTTTCTATGCCTTTCTATCTTTCCTCCTCTTGTGATTTTGTAGTTTGTCGGAGCAGAGAATTTTATGTCATCGCTCGAATGTTCAATAGGGACTTATGTAGGGATCATGTAACTCTGAGAAATTCAAAACTCGTCGTTTTCAACAATTGACTGTCTCTCTTGTGGGATTCAGCAGGGTAGGGTCGCGGCCAACACCATAGCAACGACGAAGATTGAAACTTCTTGACGTGGAATGCGTCTACGGGTTTCTAGGGTAGAACAGACATCATTCTGACAAGCGATTATAAAAATCTGCGTACCTGAATTAGGTCCAGATGATTCTCTGAGAACAAACGTTGGCCCAGATGACAAAAAGTAGTCTATTACATCTCTGTGAATGTTTCTGTGAACAAACCTTATGGAATGCTCTACCCAATTCTTTCATGATATTTTCACCATTTTACGTACTGGGTTGTCAACTGTGTAGAAAGTAGCACTTTTTCGAGAGAGCTGTCAATATCAAATTTCAAGGTGAACAATCATCTACCAATCGTGTTAGTAAGGAGTCCCGGAACGTCAGGCGCTATCACGTTAATTTCTCGATCAGGAGGACTAGGGTTCGATCTCTGTGCACATACCAACAGAAAAAATTCGTATGCACTTGTGCCGGGAGTTTGATGGTAGAGGTACTACCAAAAACTAAAGGTCTTTTTAGGAAAGACTATTGACATCCAAAATGAGACGCTCTATATGTCAAGGGGACTATGCTTGGCGATCGATGGACGATTCTGAGAAATCCAAGAAAGAGTTATCGATTCCCTTGCGAAGAGGCTGTATGTTGGTGAGACTATTGCTGGATAGTCGCTTGTCAATTTTGAGCAATGCAGGCACACGCATACACTTGCACTGCATACCAAGACAGTGTGCCGAAATTGTGCATCTAGCTCTGCTAGTATATCTTCAGGAAAAAAGAAAATTAGCCTTTTAAGTTGTCATTCAGCCAAACGATTGTCAGTACTATAATGGTTCGGAAAAAGATATTTTGGGTTCTAGTCGTCCTCACTTTGAAGACTAACCAACTAGTGTCAGTAACCGTTCCTATGAAACCCTTAAGACTCATCATTATCCATCTTACTATGCGAGAATTCAGAAGATATAGCTATTTTTATGAGCCTTTTTATTATATTTTTTGGTAAACGAGCGTGCGCCA
Organism: Neuroterus valhalla; assembly: GCA_011762715.2. Lineage (NCBI taxonomy): Eukaryota > Metazoa > Arthropoda > Insecta > Hymenoptera > Cynipidae > Neuroterus > Neuroterus valhalla. The sequence continues at coordinate 6,565 of WSXT02248058.1, read as the reverse complement.
GCATGGTAAAGAGATAAGCAATTTGTAGATCTGCATGTTCATATATTTGGGAAATGTACCACTAGTACGAATATTTTAATTTGACTTTATTAGCTTAGATTACATTAGTTTAGAAGATTAATTGTGTCCTCTGAGTTTTCCTCGTACTCCTTCACTATTCCTTTACACACCCTACCACCACCTCAGTAGTTGGCGGGACCTACAGCTTGAGATGAGTTCCGAAACACCAACAATGACAGCTTTGAATACTCAATATAACATTTTTCTTCAGAGTTTTAATCATCATGAACTATACATATTGGGTCACATAACTTAGTTAAAACTTCTGCGATGTTGCTGTTGTATTTTACCAATTTTTGTAATAAGAGTTTCCACTTTCACTGTGCTGTCCTCGTGTTAGCGGTAAAACTTTGTAGAAGTTGAGAAACAAGTAGAAAACATTCGGTTTCAGTGGGTCAATCAGTAGAGCGTTCTCCAATAGTCCCAGTGCTAATTCGAATTAGGTCATTGTGAGTATGAATAAACATCCACAGGCGTAAACGTTCTTCCATGTGCCAAAGCAAATACCCTTGGAGTAAAGATAAAATATGATGCACATGAGCTTATTATATCCGATGAAATACGTTCTCATAAAAATAGTTCCCGTTTTTTTATCGACATAGAATATTATAATACTGTCTTTCTACGTCAAAGTCGTCATAAGGAATAAAAAGAGAAGGATTATTCACCGAGTTGACCCATTCTTTCCTTTAGACAGTGAAGAGTAGTTCTTTGGTCGATACTTTTCTGAAAAGAGAAGGTGGCATGTGAGTTAAACTAATGACCGTTCATAGAGAAGGACATGCCGAGTTTCTCCGAATCTCATTTCCTTTTTATATCCTACTGACCTTTGAGGACATAGCCAGCGGTCCTGTATTAGATATTGACGGTTTCTTCTTCAAATAAAGAACAAGATTGATGATCATGTAACAGTTTTTGCATGATCATTACCTTTGGAATCGTTCAAGTATTACGTAAGCATTTTGTAGGTGAGGAAAGGGATTTTCGTGACTAACTTCTGTTTTTTACAGGGTGAGGAAGTGGAGGGGTTGTGGCTACGTGAAATCGCAAATCATATAGGAAAAATTGGTCTGGAATTAGACTGTTATTCCAAGTACGACTGTCAAACCACCATAAAATTTTTTTTCTTCCAGTCTGCAACATTTTGACCGAGCAGTATACATACATCCATTATTCAAATACAATAGGCTTATGTCGATAAAACGCTTTTGACATGTTGTGCAACAAGTACGAGAAGTTGACCAGTGTATACAAGTAGTTAAGTCATTAGTCTACTTCTCGCGAGTGTCGCACAAGACCTTTTTTTCAAATGATGCATAAAAATGGGAAGTTTCTAGGGATGCAAAGTATGTACGAAGTGTCTCATTCTTCAACCTCATAATGAAAACGGTTTCCTGGCTTCCTCGTGCATTTTTTTATGCAGTAAACTAGGTCTTCATCAGCATGACCACGACACCCATCCGCCAGGACAACGAATCTCTAAAACATCCAGTCGCTGGAATGCGCAGAAGTATATATTGAAATCAACCTCGCATGGAAACAAAAAATTTGATTCATTCAAGTGTTTTTTTCTATATTTGTGTGTCTACATTCGCCAGCGTACTTTCTATTCTAGAAAAAGAATCTATAACGACATAGTTAATTTAAATTTTTGAGGAGAAAATCACTTGTTGACAAAATCTTTCAACTTTCAGGCCAAAAAGACGAGTTTTAGAAGAATTAGTTAGATTCTAAACTGCATAGTTGATTTCAAACTCACTAACAGAAATTTCCGAAGAATTGGTCGAATTCTCAAGTAAAAAAGATCATTTTTCAACAAAAAATCGTTGCATTTTGAACCGAACTTTTTTTGCAAAAAAAAAAAACGGGCTATCGACAAAATAGTCGATTTTTAGGCCGAAGAGTTAATTTGTAACCCAATAAAATGATTCTTCTACCAATTGGTTGGATTTTCACGTAAAAATGATTGAACATTAATTGAAACCATTTTTATAACAATACTATTGCTAGAGGAAAATGATCAATACATAATAAACGATCCAGTTATACTTTATTGATGATTAATTCTACATTTTACGCTGATACAAATATATTTGATCAATTAGGTTGTATCAAAGCAACAAAACCTGATATTTTTTCCTTCCCAATTTTTTTGAAAACTAAAAACTGAATTCTGAATTCTAAACCTAATTTCATAAATTGTGTGATTTATATAATTTCTATAATTGATTGAATAATGATTATGACTGAAATGTCTTCAATCACTTCGTCAAAATCTTATGACTCTTCTAGTTTTCCCAGTTCTAATTCAAAACAAATTTTGGGTACTGATAAAAATAAATTGGGTCATTGTATTCACTTGAGAAAAATAATAATCAAAGACTGATTCACCGAAAATAATAGAAATTGAACGATTCAAACATGCATGATAACAGTGGAACAAAAGTGTAAGATCATAATTTTTAATAAAATTTAGACCTTAGGACTGTAATTTAAACCTCTTGCATCAACTTGATTGAACTTCTATTGGCCAATAACGGGTAAAACTTAATAACTTCAATAATTAAAATGGACCAAACTTCACGCCCTAGATAGCGCTAGACAAAGATCAAGAAGGTTGCAACCACGAAATCCTCATTAGCCGAGTAAAAATGCTTCGACTTGGTTCCGACTTGCTCCCAATCAAGTCGTAGTAGAGAAGAAGAGAAGACCAAATTCTACGTTTCTTTTTTGAGACGGAGCGAGACTTATTTCATGTCCCATGACGAATTTCTACGTCTAGAAGACGATTTTCGATGTCTTGATTCGATTTGTTATGGATTTAGGCAATAAAATGGTTGCCTGCAGACCAGGGCAGGTAAACCTACCCTAGAAAAAAGAGTCATCCTTGTTTTTGTAAAAGCAAATTCTTATTTATGCTTAAGTGATTTTGAATTTTTTCTTACAATTCATGTATTGAATCAATTCATTTACGGACTGTCGTTTGCGCCAAAAAGGTTTTAGCAGAGATATCCAAGTTTTGTTCTGGTTTTGCACAATTTTCATTCTTTGGAGGAAATTTTTTACTGCTATAGTCGTGAAGATTCACGAATTCTTAATTTTCAACTTGAAAATACTAATTTTGAAAATTTGCTTTTTCCCCCATCAATTTGGATCCTTCACATCCCTCAACTATATTATTTCCGAGTCCATGAAAGTTCCTCCTGAGACGAGTTTCCGTCGACTTGACGAAGACCATAAAAGTGAAACTTCATTCTATGTCTCGTCTCCATTTCGTTTTTCCTGTGTACCCCTTAAGGATCCTCAGAGCATGTTTGAGATGCATTTTTTCAGAAGCATTCATCTTTAAGTCATTCATATGAAATATAAGAGTGACCTCATGCTTACGATAATCAAATCTTTCGCCGAAGAGAAATCCATGAGAAACACGTAGTGCCAGATATAGTGGCAGAAATGTGATGCAAGAGAGGAGAGGGCTTATGATTCCAACCTGAAAGACGCCTCTCTAGAAGATAACTCTCTAAATTGTCACACGATGCTTTCCAGATAGGATGGTAAATCTGGTTTCCCAAAGCGAGATCAATCTCTCTATGCATCTCACTATTGGGAACAAACTTTCAAGTTTCTCAACGGATACATGATAAGTCTCTAAGAAGTTGAATCAAAAGCCTTCTGGTAATAAAACCAGGCCATCTTCAGTTTACGTTTGTAGAAGAGAGGGTCTTTGCTCAGATATCAGAACAAAGGCCGTGAAGATTTTCCGAAACTCGCAATGAAAAGTTGGGAATATTGCATTGAAAGGTTAGTGCAAATTACACAGCAAACTTTCGAGAAGTTCAGGGGATTCATAAAAGTGAATTCAGTGCGCAGTAGAATTTTAAGGCACTTCGGGCTGAGCATCAGTTTTTTGGCCCCTTAAAAATATCTCTCGATGAATGCATGCTTTACTGGCTGCATCAACAGCAGATAACTTTTCTCTTCAAATTGATTAGAAATGGATTCTAGTTTCAAACATTATGCCATTTCTTCAAGATTAAGGCCTTGTGAAATTTCCTTACGTCATGCCATTCCTACCATAACCACATTTTTTCCGCAACAACTTACGTCCAAACGAATCGGTCTATCTAGTTTTCCATTCAAGGTATTGAATAACAGGCACTTTGAAACATGTAAAGACTGATCAATTTTTGGAATGCCAAAATTTCTGATAATTCTTCAAGAATAAAAACTGGTTGCATTTTTAATTTAGGAGCATACAAACCTTTCTCAGTGCCTTTTGATTATCAATTCCATGAAGAATAATCCACTTAAATTGTGGTAAATATTCTCCTGGTTGGAAAAATGAACATTTGAGATTTGTCTCTTCTGAGGTAAGTACTAAGGATAGATCCATGGCATCATTCAAGGTGTACTGCTGGAAATTTGTCAAAAGAAGCCATGTCGAGAAAAGGAAGGGAGCTGCAGATAGGATAAAAGCCAAAGGATTATCCTGACTTCTCGGACTTTCGACGGCCCTATTCCTCCGACTACTTCTTTCCAGGCTACGATTCTAGCTGACTATATACTCTCTTTCAGTTCTTTCAACACCTGCAGGATCACACGTCCACTTGGTAGAATTTGCTACATCCATGACGTTAACTTCCGGGATAAAGATTTCGGCTGCGAGTGTCGTATCGGCTCAGACCGGAAAATTCTTTACGGAGAGCACGCTTTGTCAAGAATTCCGGTACCAGGAGTCTTTGTAATTTGAAGCCCAGAATGTGCACTACTCCCTAACATTCTAGTCAGTCGCATCAACTTGAGTGGAAGTAACTTAGCAGTAGCACACGGAAAGAGCTTCGAAAGTTAAAAATTCGATACAGAGGTATAAAAAAGATAAATCAGTTGTTCACTCAAAGTTTCGATAAAAACACAGCTTTATTGCTGTAACTGTTATTGAATAATGGTCCTGATGCTTTTTTCTCAGCTTCATTATAAAATGAAAGTGAAAGAGTAGAGTAGGATTTTCTTGTAATTTTTCCTTGAGAAAGTGTTTTTTTTTTCTTTCATCAAAATAAAAAAATTTATGAAATCATACTATTCGAGTTAAATAAATGAAGTCAAAAGGTCAGCAAGTACCCATAAAAAAGGTTTTATAGGCTAGAAGGAAAACAATTTTTTTAATGATATTTTGTTAGGGGAAAGGTGCCCACAGTGAGTCAGAAAAAATCAAACTCGTATAGATGTTTATATCGAAGCTTGATTGAAAAGTTTCATTCCTAGAAAAGGTCTAATCTTTCATACACCTTAACTGGAAAGACAAGAACATTTTACAGAAGCATTAGAAAAAAATTGAAAGTCTGTAGGCCCATGCCATTTGATTCTCTCTGTATTCTCGGGTGCACAAAGAACGATTATCATTTATAAAATTAAAAAATGGGTTTTTGTATTTTTTTGCAGCGATCCGAGTTAACTGTTCAACTATTTGATAGCTTATGTGTATCTTTTTCATAATTATTATGCATTTGTGGTTGAAAATTTCATTATTGTTTATTGTATGTTTTTTAGTTTTTAGAAATATGTTAAAATCACTGGATAAAAATTTTATACTTTCTCATATTTGAGTTTTTCTTATATTTCCTTAATTATTTAAAAATTAATTTTCTAAACTTTTTGTTTCGTTTGTGTCAAAATATACATTCATTATTATAATTCATGTGTTCTTGAATTTTTTACATTCCCATCATAAAGAGAAGGTATTGCTTTTATTTGAAAATCGACTTTCGCGGAATTTATGAAATCTTCACGTTTTGAGACCTCCTATTTCCGAAAAAGTAGTTTTCACGTTGATGCCTGTCTGTCTGCAGTCCTATTGGATTGCCCTTTGGCAAACATTTTGAGGTAACAAAAAGACAGGTCAAGTTCTTTAACCAGCTATTTTGGATGAAAAATCAAAGAGAGGGAGCATTTTGAAAACTTTTTTGGAATTTTTTTTCAAGACAAAAAATTTTAAGTACGGTTTCTTGTAGTAGGCAAAACATGAAACAATTTATCCTCATGATTTTTTTGAATGAAAACAAAATTATTGAAGTTTTGGCGTTTTCAAAATTCAAAAATGTTTTTTTTTCGTGGGAGCTCTCCAGGATGATATTTACAACTTTTCGGGTTTTCTCGAAAAATCGAAAATTCAAATGTTTTTTATATTAGAAAGATTTTAATATTCACGAGAAAATTCGTCTTTTCTAGTTATATTCAACAGTTTATTATTCACACCAAAACTGTTTTTGGTTTATGTATCTGTTGTAACATTTCTGGTTAAAAAACGATCTCTGTTGATGAAAGATTCAACAACTGCTTCTTTAAGAATTGATTTCCTGTTCGGAAATTCATCTTTTAGGACAGATGAGGGAAGAGAGCCAAATAACGCAAGATTTAAAAGAAAGTCAGAGAGCAAAAATGTTTCTTCTTGGGAGCCCTACAAGATCATGAATACGGCTTTTTGAATTTTCTCAAAAAATCGAAAATT